>CANJKZ010000926.1:0-242500 GCA_947471745.1 Closterium sp. Naga37s-1 | reverse complement strand
CTCTGCTCTGACTTCTGTGCCTCGTGCACCCCACTCAACAGTAAAGCTGTTTTCTTTTTTTGCATCTGCTTCCAGGCATGAACATTGTTCAAATGGGATTGCAGCACCTCATGTGCCTTGCTGCGAGTGATACCTTACTGCCCATCTTGCCATTTGACACTGACGGTCATCATGCCATCTCACAAGCACCGTGTCAACTTATGGTCGTATTGCCATCACAGCTCACCAGCACAACAGCTGCTCTCCGCCTCCACAATCCCTCCCTCTATCTACACCCCTCTTCCCTTCCCACAGGCAAACTCCGCCACCCTCCTCCCCCTCCTCCCCTCGCTCCTCCTCTCTCTCCCAGCCTCGCTCTCATGAGCCCCCCGCCTCCTCCTCTCTCCTCTCTTATTGCCGTCTCCTCTCCGCTCGCCTCTCCTCCTGCTCCTCCACCCTCCACGGGTTTGCCTACCTCGTGCGATCGTGGGAATATCCGTGGGAACGTTCTGTCTTCTTGTGGCTGCTGTTGTTGCTGCTGTCGTGGGTGCTGGGTGTGTGAGACGGGGAGACCAGGGGTCGAAAATACAGCCACTAGCTGCCTCAGGTGAGAGCAAGTTCAGTAGTGTGCCATGGCTCAAAGAGACATGTGCATGGGCCATGTGTGGTGGCTCTGCCACGTAAGGTCGTCGTCTGGTGGGGTGGCCATTCGTTCTGCTTTCCTTGTACAGTCCGTGACTCTTGTCTGCTTTTCTCATCATCTACCATCATCTCCCATCATCTGCTTTCCTAAAAATGACACACTGCTGCTGCCACCCCTTCCACTGCTGCTGCTGCTACTGCTGCTGCTTCCACTACTGCTGCTTCTCCTCCCACTGCTGCTGCTGCTGCTGCGACCACCACAGCCTCCTCTGCTGTTTACGGTGTCAACACAGTTCCTCGTTCGATGCCTATCACTTCAATTATCATTCGCCCCACACACTGCTGCCCTTGCTGCCACTGGTACAGCCAGCCAGCCACCATCATCGTTTTCACTGTTGCCAGCCTCTCCCACTTCTCACCATCATCCCACCATCAACTTCTCTACTTGCTTTCCCTACTCCTCTCACCCGCCTCTCTCCTCTCTCCCCCTCTTCTTCCCCCACTGCAGCATCCCGTGTCTTCGGTCGTGCCCGCTGTCCAAAGTTCCCCATATCTCTCGTGGCACAAGCAACGGGTGGGTGGAGTGAGATTAACAGGGTGGGGAAGCACGGGTGGAGCAGCAGCAGCAGCAGGAGCAGCAGCAGCAGCAGCAGCAGCAGCAGGAGCAGCAGCAGCGGCACCACCACCACCAGAAGCAGCAGCAGCAGCATTCGAAGCAGCATCGTTGGCAGCAGCATTGGCAGCAGTGGAGGGCAGAGGTACAAGGCAGTGAGTCCTCTCGATGCGCGCCAGGTGTGGTTCGTCATGAGGCGTGGCAACGAGGAGCTTTCCACAGACTTCCAGAAAGAGGTGAGAGAGACGGTTGTGGATAGTGCACTCTCTGCTGCTGCTGCTGCTGCTGCTGCTGCTGCTGCTGCTGCTGCTGCTGTGGCGGTGGTGGCAGTGGCGGAGGCCGTTTTGTGCTTCTTAAATCTTGCCCCTCGATTCCCCCCCTCCTTGTGGGTGCGTCCTCTCCTACCCAGGTGGCCACGCTGTGGTCCATCCGCCATACCAACCTGCAGCGACTGCTGGGGTATTGCTGGGAAAATCGTGACCCTGCCCTTGACCCTGACTCACCTGCTGCTGCTGCTGGTGTCAAAAGCGTTGTTGATGCTAGTGCTGTTAGTGCTATGCGAGCTAGTGCTGACGCTGCTGCTGCTGCCGGTCATCTGGTGGAGCGAGCAGAGGAGCAGGTGCTAGTGTTTGAGTGGGTGCCAGGAGGCAACCTGCACAGTCGCCTCCTTGCAGGTACATTTGCACCCATCTCCATCCCCACCCCTCGCTCCATGCCTCTACTGCGTTGCTTGCTTATTGCGCTCTAGCCTCTGTGTACGCTTGTGTGATCCACTGTGCCACTCATTCCCCACCCCACGACCCTTCTTTGCTCCATGCTTTCCACAATTGTGTTCATATCATCCCTACCACAAAACTGTTGAGAAAATCCTTTCAAAGCACTTGCAAGGAATACCCACAACACCACTTCTGGCTAGTTAGCGTATACACTCATGTTCTATGGCCATCTCGCTTTGTTCCTCTTTGTCTGTTTCCCTCTGTTCTCTGTGTCGTCACTGTCCCCTCTCCAACCCTCTCTCACCCCCACTCCCTCTACTCCCCGCTGCCCTCCCCCTCCTCCTCTGCTCCCCTCTGCTCCCCTCTGCTCCCCTCTGCTCCCCTCTGCTCCCCTCTGCTCCCCTCTGCTCCCCTCTGCTCCCCTCTGCTCCCCTCTGCTCCCCTCTGCTCCCCTCTGCTCCCCTCTGCTCCCCTCTGCTCCCCTCTGCTCCCCTCTGCTCCCCTCTGCTCCCCTCTGCTCCCCTCTGCTCCCCTCTGCTCCCCTCTGCTCCCCTCTGCTCCCCTCTGCTCCCCTCTGCTCCCCTCTGCTCCCCTCTGCTCCCCTCTGCTCCCCTCTGCTCCCTCCCTTCCATATGCTCCCCCCCTCCCGCCATGCAGAGGGCTGCGTGCCTCTGTCGGTGTGGCAGTGCCTGGATGTGACCGCGGGTGTGCTGCGCGGGCTGAAGCACATCCAGAGCCATGGGGTCGTGCATGGCCGCATACACCCACGCAACATCCTGCTTGACACCGCGCTGCAGGTGAACTGCCAAGTTCCATCCATATTTATATAAATAGCAGTGACACACATAGGTGCAGTGACACACATAGGTGCAGTGACACACATAGGTGCAGTGACACACATAGGTGCAGTGACGCACATAGGTGCAGTGACACACATAGGTGCAGTGACGCACATAGGTGCAGTGACGCACATAGGTGCAGTGACACTGAGCAGTTCTGCCATGCACACTTCTTATACTCTAAACTTCCAACTCCACCCTCCTCATCCCATCAACCCATCAGCTGCGTCTCTCCCCCTTAACCCCTTGGCCCCTACACTCACGTCGTTTCTTTCCCCTCGCCTCCCCACTACCCCATGCCCATGCCTTCCCCTCAGCCTGTCTTGGCTGGTTGCATGGCCGTGAAAATGGGCGACCCCCTCCCATCCATCCCCACAGCACCACTAACAGCAGCAGCAGCAGCAGCATCAGCAGCAGCAGCAGCAGAAGCGTGGGTGGCATCAGCAGGGAGGGTCGCACGGCCACCTGCCAGCCATGCTGCGTACATGGACCCAATCCTGCATGCCTCTGCTCTCACCACGCCCTCCACGGACGTTTTCAGGTCCGTGCTGCTCTACTCGCGATTCCAAATCAGTGCAACTTGCAAAACCCATGATTGTGGAATTCACTCAGACAAATCATTGCAACTTCCATCCTTTTCTACTGATCCGCCTCTTCCTGTCTCCCGCTTCCTGTCCCCTCTCCCCGCCTTCTCTCCTATACCCCACACAGTGTGAGAAACCAGATGCTGCTATTCTGATTGCATGTGCTTCCTCCATTACTAACAATCAACTCAACTGATTACCCAGCCGAACGCCTCGCCCTTCTCTCCTCCCGCCGTTACTTTCTTCCCCACTCTCCCCCGTCCCCCCATCCCCACCTGCCAGCGTTGGTGTGGTGATGCTGCAGCTCATCACAGGACGGCCCGCACTGATACCCACAGCTGCAGGCAACGCCAGTCAGCACAGCAACAGCTCTGGCACCAGCGGTGGCGGCAGTAGCAGCAGTATGAGCAGCGACTGTAGCGGCAGCAGCTCTGTGCACATCCGGGAGTGGGTGAGTGCGGTGTGGGGGTGAGGGGCTCCCAGGGTTGTTCTGCTCGTTGTGTTTGCAATGCAGAGCTGCTGCACTGCAGGAAGGTGGACTCGTCCATGCGTGCACACTGCACATGGACTCTGCACGGGCTTTCTTCTCTGCTCATTACACGTGAACCTAACACGCACCCACCACACCATGCCACGCGACACCACACCACACCACACCACACCACACCACACCACACCACACCACACCACACCACACCACACCACACCACACCACGACACCGGTGTTCGCCTCCATGGATCCACAACAAACACTCATGCATCTGTCTCCCTCCTATCATCCCCCCCGCTCCCAACCAAACTCATTGGGAAACAAAAACCCATCCCCTTGCAGGCGCAGCAGCTCGTATCACGCAACATGACAGCCCAGCTGCGCTCCGCCCACCTGCCCCAAGCACCCGACGCCATCGTGCTGCCCATGGTCCGCCTCGCCCTCTCCTGCACCGCTTCCGACCCCCTGTCCCGCCCCACTGTCACCGACCTGCTCCGCTCCATCAAGGCTCTCAAGCGCTCCCTCTCCGCCCACCCGCGCTCCGCTCTCCCTGGCATCGCAGGGGCGAGCAGGGATGGCGGCCTGCCCAATGCTGCAGGCAATGTGGGGGCTAGAGAGCAGCAGGGTGGGGAGGATGGGGATGGGCTTCCTGGGGGTTTCAGTCAGAATGCGCTAGATGCAAAGTTAGACTGGCTTCTGGAGGAAGAGGATAGTGGTAGGTTTGTGGCAGATGTGTAGAAAGAAAGTGGGGCCTGGTTAAATGTTTCAGCCGCTTTAGAAAGAGTGACCAGTGAAGGAAGAAGGTACTGTATGTGTTACATTTGTTAGGCTGTAGTGAGTTGCATAGCAAGGGAATAGGTTTTCTCTCGACACTCCTACTTGTACTCCCATTTCCTCACTACCGGTAGTCCATCATTCCGCAGCCCGTCTGCACGACCCACCCCGCCCCCTGATCGACGGCTCCGCAGCCCCCCGTCCGAAGGCCCCGACCGAGACCCCCAGATAGAAGGCACAGCGGCCCCCGTCAGAGGGCCCCGCAACCCCCCCAGATCGAAGGCCTCCCCCCTGTTAGAGTAAGGATCTTTGGATAGGATAGGAAGTGCTTTGGTAGAGTTGGTAGCGGAAGTCTTGTAAGAACTCAGATCATAGTGAATGTAAATGACCAAGTTGATTAAAAGATAGAATACAAGGAATATAAATAGTCCTAGTCTAGCCATGTACTCTAAGGGGTACATTCCCTTATTATAACTGTTTTACAGGCATTTCTACAGTGACTCTAACTGTTGTGCTGCCTTTTCTTGTTACCGAGTCGCTGCATGTAACCTATACGGTTACGCCTGTTGCCATTCCTCGATGGTAGGTCAAGCGTCGGTCCAGATGGTCAACAGTCGCGACAGTTGACTCTTGCGACTGTTGACCTTCCTGCCCTTGTTACGGGCTGATCCGATATTGCGGTAGTTGCTGCTTCGACAGAGTCAGGTGCGATACTGCTGCACCTACGGAAATGCTAAGTATAATTCCCTACTCCAACACTCCCCTTCATTCCTGGAGGTGCGCCACGTGGCTTTTGTGAGTGACTCCGCACAGGTCCGCGCAGTACTGGAACTTCTGACGTGGCAGTTTCTTCGTGAGGAAATCGGCTGCCATTTCGCCAGTTGGACAGTAGATGAGCTGGACCTTCCCTTTGTCGATTTCGTCCTTCACGAAGAAGTAACGCAGGGCGATGTGTTTCGTGCGGTTGACGAAGCCTGGCTTGTTTGCGATTTTGATCGCGCTCTGGTTGTCGCAGAGTAACTTAAAGGACCCGTTCATCGCCGTCTTCGTTTCCTGCAGGAGCTCCGTGAGGTAGAGTCCTTCGCGAACTGCTGCGCTTGCTGCGATGAATTCTGCTTCTGCTGACGAGAGGGCGATGAGTTCCTGTTTGTTGGAGTTCCAGGAGATGGTTCCTGCAGGCTCGAGCTTGAAAATGAAGCCTGTGCGGGACCTCCTGTTGTCTGCGTCCCCTGCGTGGTCGGCGTCCACGTAGCCGGTGAGTTGTAGTGGGGCTGTTAAGTTGCTCTTGTAGGTGAGACCGACATCGAGCGTAGAGATGAAGTACTGTAAGGCGCGGCGCAGGTCTGCTAGGTTCTCCCCTTCAGGTCGGCGCAGGTACTGGGCGAGCTGGCTGGCGATGTAGGATAAGTCCGGGCGGCATGTGACGGCGGCGAACAGTAAGCATCCGAGCTGCTGCTGGTAGAGACGGTGATCAGCCGGTGAGAGTGGAGTAGTGTCGGGCTCGTGGTTAGGCGGGGGAATGCGGAAAGGGGTGGTGACGCCGACGGGAGCTATCCCGGACTTCTTAGCGAGGGTCTCGGCGTACTTTGCGGCGGAGAGATGAATTGTGTCCGCGGTCTGAGTGATGTTGAGGCCGAGGAATTGAGTGACCTCATGGTCGATCGTGACCTCCAGCTTCTCCTGAATTTCGCGTTCGAAGCGATCGAGTAGGTCATTGTCGTCGCCGGTGTAGAGTAGGTCGTCGACGTAGGCGACGAGCAGGATGAAGTGGCCGCGGGATTCGAGGCGGTACATCCCCTGATCGTGGGGAAGCTGCTGGAAGCCGAGCTCGATGAGGACGCCGTGAAGATGCTGCTGCCACAGGCGTGGTGCCTGTTTGATGCCGTACAGGGACTTTTGCAGGAGACAAACTGCGTCGCTGTCTTCTTCGAACGCATGTGGCTGCTCGACGTAGATGATAGCGTCGACTATCGCATAGAGGAACGCGTTGGAGACGTCGATCTTGCGAAGCGGGCGTTGTTTCACGGCGGCGATGCAGATGAGAATGCGCACTGAGGTATGTCGACCGACAGGTGCGAATGTCTGGTCGTAGTCCACAAATTGTGTCTGCTCGAATCCGCGGACCACCCAGCGCGCCTTGAATTTCTCGACCGTTCCGTCCGCGAGAGTCTTGATGCGGAAGACCCACTTCCCTGTAAGGATTTTCCTCCCCTTTGCGTGGCGGCGTGGTACCAGCTTCCAGGTGCCGCGGCGTTGGAGTGCAGCGACTTCGGCGGCCATGGCGGCTCTCCACTTCTCAGCATCGGGCCCATTGAGAGCCTGGCGAACGGTGGTGGGTTCGATCAGCTGCTGGTTACCCCGAACGGCGACAGCGAGGCCAAGAATGCGAAGGCCTATGAGGTTGGATTCGGCTGTTGTGTTAACTTCGACCACGTCGTCGTCGTCGCCAGGGATGTCGCGAAAGGTGTCACGGGATGAGTCGCGAGCTGGGTCTTCATTCATGGGTGAGTGCATTTCTGCACTTGCATAATCGTGCTGTGCCTGTACTGCTTTATGAGGATCGATGTTGGTTGGGAAGTGTACAGGAGTGCCGAACTGCTCCGTAACGGGGATGAAGGGTGCCTCGTCTGCTACGTCAGCTGCTGCCTCGTCCGGTTGTTTGCCTGCCACGTCAACATCGTCCTCGTCATTGGCGTAGCTGTGTTGTCCCTGAAAAACGTTGTCTGGTGCGTTTTGTGCAGTGCGGTGCTGGCGGTACAGTGGCAGAGTCAGTCTATCGTAGAAGATGCAGTCACGTGAACGCGTGAGCTGGTGGGTGGCGAAATCCAGGATTGTCCAGGCGTGGTATTCGGATTCGATTCCGAGGTGAATGCCCCAGCGAGCGCGATCTTCAAATTTTCCTGTTCGGGCAGTGTGAGGGCGGTACTGTACCATGCACCCGAAGACTCGCAGCATGCGTGTGTCAGGGTGTTTTCCGGTCCACTCCTTGAAGGGTGAACTGTTGTTGGGCAGTGCCTTCGAGGAGAGCATGTTGTGCAGCCGAACTGCATGTGCCATTGCAAAGGGCCAGTACTTGGTTGGCACAGCTGACTGCTTCATGAGGGCTCGCATTTTTGTCGCGAGGCTCCTGTTGGTTCTCTCGGCCAATCCCTGCTGTTCGTGGGCGTAAGGCAAGGAGATCATCCTCTTGATCCCCTTCTGCTTGCATAGGGTTTTGAAGTCCTCCGACAGGTATTCCAGAGCTCCGTCTGTCTGGAACGCCTTCAGTTTGTAGCCGTTGCTCTGATTCTCTGCCATGGCGAGCCAAATTTCGAAGCAAACGTAGGCGAGGTAGCGATCTCGGACGTTCACGGCCCAGACAAAGCGTGTGCCAGCGTCGATGAAGGTAAGGGTGTATTGTTCCCCGCCGGCTCCTTTCGCCGTGAGCACCAGGAAGTCGCTATAAACTTTCTCCAGCGGTTGATATCGCTCAGCTCCAGGAATCTTCTCAGCGAAGGGCGTGTGGCGGAGCGCAGCTGCCGGGCAGACGGTGCAGGTAGGCAGGTCGGTTCGTGGTTTCAGCAGTTTGCCATCGGGCAGCAACAGTGCGTCTGCCGCAAAAACATTTGCGTTGATGCAGTTGTTGAGCACTTCGATTGATGGGTGTCCCATGCGTTGATGCCAGATGTCTCCGTCGGCCCGATATCCCTTAGTACGCGTGTACAGCTCCTTCTCGCGCGCTAATATCTCCTCCGCTGTTTCTTGCCTTGTTGCGTCCGCAGGTTCATCGGGCACGGTGACTTGGACTGCTGCTGCTTGAATTGTCACCCCATGATACGTTCCGCTGGTATCGCCGGTGGTGACAGTGTCCATCGTCACCGGTAGCTCCAATGGCTTTTCTGGACGCGAGGTTCGTGCGTGGCGATCTTCGGGTTGCGTGACTTCGTCTTCCTCGAATGGGGTATCGCCGATCGCCACTCCCCTTGTCTCGAGGCGAAGATAGTCTCTGCCGTCCGTTATGATGGGAAGCAGGTGAGGTCCGTATTCTGTCAGTGATTCCTCCTCTTCGGCTTCTGGTGCTTCTTCAGTGATTTCCGGTTCCTCTGCTGCTTCTTCTGCAGGTGCGTCGGCGATATTGCCCCATCCAGTTTCAGCTGCAACAGTTTCTCCGAACGCAGTGTTCTCCATGATCCAGCGTGTGTCCACGGCGTCCCAGCCTTTGGTGGTGTTCCAACCGGTAGGTTGCTCGACGCGAGGCCAGATTGCTCGTGCCCATCCTCCAGCTTCAGTGTTGGCCGTTTCCGTTGTTGTAGTTGCTGTTTCTGATATGATTTCTTCGCCTTCTTCCACTGCCTGTGGTCCAGTGTCCGCAGGGTTCGTGGTCGAGGCAACGGGTACGGCAAGGGCGCGGAAGGTTCCATCGAGGCCGGGTTGTTGATAATCGGTCTCTTCTGGGTGACTCCATCTTGGCGGCGACGGGTGACCCGGAGGGTCAAGAACAAGGATGTGTTCGTTGTCGCCGGTGGTTCTGGGTGACTCGAAGTCGAGCACGAAGACGCCTTCCACACTCGTTGCTTTTCCGATGAAGATGCCGTTGTATACTAAGTGCATCTCGTCTTCTGTTGTTTGCAGGCCAACCCCGCACTTCATCAGCTGGTGAAGTGACAAGAGGTTGTACCGGAGTTCCGGTACGATGAGGACGTCGCTTATGTGGATGCAGTAGCCGGTGTCGTGTGACTCCAGTTGCACTTGTCCGCGGCTTCTGGCGTAGATGGTCTGGCTGTTGGCGACGGTGATCTCCACTTCGTTAAAGAGTCGCTCTCTGTTGAGGATGAAGACATCTGAGGACACCATGTGCTGACCACAGCAGCTGTCCAGGTACCACGTGTTGACTTCTTTTCTTGCCTTGGCCAGATTAGCAAGCTTCGGAGTGACATGATGTTCCATGTCGTGATCATTTTCGTAGTCGTAGTAACATTCTTCGTTGTCGTGTACGATGCGTGCAGGTGGCGACTCCTGGATCCACTCCGGCGCTTCCCAGTCAAACTGCATCCGTCCGACGGTCAACTCGTCGTAGGTTGGATCATTCTCCTCTTCTTCTTCGACTGATCCTTCGGGCCGCTCCTGAGGCGGGTCTGCGAACATGTCTTCCCAGCTGCGGAAGAAGCGGTAGTGACGGTTGGGGCGAGGCGGTCCACGACG
Organism: Closterium sp. Naga37s-1; assembly: GCA_947471745.1. Taxonomy (NCBI): domain Eukaryota; kingdom Viridiplantae; phylum Streptophyta; class Zygnematophyceae; order Desmidiales; family Closteriaceae; genus Closterium; species Closterium sp. Naga37s-1. The sequence continues at coordinate 232,682 of CANJKZ010000926.1, read as the reverse complement.
CACCATGCAAGTCAAGACCTTGCTTTTCCCTTTGTCACTTGTGTTCGCAGAGAGACGCGCCGGGGTTTGAGACGTGCTGGCGACGGCTGGCGGCGACATGGTTTGGTTGCGCGCTGCGGTTCCTCCTTGCTGGTAAGCAGCGGCACCCTTCTGGTTGTTGTTGTTGCCGTTCAGCTTCCAGCAGTCTTGAATCATGTGCCCAGTCTTCTTGCAGTACTTGCAGAAGAGTCTTTTCTTGTCTGGTGGCGCTTGAGCGTAAAAGGCGATCTTCTCCTTCTTGTTGCCTCGTTCGTTGTACAGGTCGATTTCCTTCTGCTCGGAGAGAAGCGTGGAGCAGAGGGCAGTTTCGCTGAGGGTTCCTTGCGTGCGAAGGAGTGACTTGCATTGGCGCCATTCCGGGCTCAATCCAGCGAGGATGATGGTGACGAACATATCGTCAGGGAAGTTTCCGCCGCTTTTCCTGAATTGATCTCTCAGGTTCCTGCAGCGGTTGATGTATGGGCCGGCCTTCTCGCCGGGAAACATCTTGACGTTGTTCAGCTGGTTGAGCAGGCGACTAAGTGTCACCGAGTCTGTTGCCATGTGGCAGGTGCGCAGGTGTTCCAAGGACTGTTGCGTGGGCGCCCATTCGTTCTTGAAGGGGCGAATGCTCAGCTGTTCTTCAGGCGACAGGTTTCGTATCAGGACGGTGAAGGCCAGGAGTGATTCGTTGTAGTACTGACTTTTCTCCTGAGGTGAGCCATTGGTCGGAAATGCGTACGACCCATCGTAATACATCCAGATCTGAGCGCCTTGAGCCAGTAGCTCAAATTTGAAGCTCCACGTGTAGAAATCTTGTCCGTCGAAGGGCTTGGTAGTTCTGAGCTTCGACGTGGAGAGGAACTTGCTCTGCATTGAAGCCATTGCCTCGTAATGTGATTGTTGTGCTTGAGCAGATCCTTGAACTCCGCGGTTGTCGAAGATGAAGGATCGCTCAGATCCAGCTCCTTGAGGATCGGGAGGTCTTCGGGCGTAACTTGAGCCGTCAATGCTCATTGGCTGATGGCTCTCCAGTGCGCTGATGCGGGAAATCAGTTGCTCGATTAGAGCTGTGTCCACAGTCGTCGTAGTAGAGGCGACATTGGTGGAGGGTTGCACTGGATTTTCTCCAGTTTCTCCGCAGTCTGCGCCTGGCATGTTGATGCCCTTTGTTGATGTTGAGATTAATTTGTAAAGAAGCTTTGTCAGAAGCCCTTTTAGCAGATCCTATAATCCAAACTAGCTCTCATACCATGTTGAAATAAAGAGGTCGCTAGAGTAGCGGAAATACTCTAGGAATTAACGACGTCCCTACGGCGGGGCAATGGTCACTCAGAGGTAGCTCTCGTGGCTTGTAACTTGGTGCCAGAGCGGCGGCCGAGGGTAGGCCGGACACAAGGATGAGAATTGTGTAATAATAGCATGGCAATACATTGGAATATATAGGAAACAGGTAGGCAGGTAGTTACCAAGGCGCAACTGTATTACAGTTGCGCTGTAACGTTTCAGTTGCCCAGTTACTGTCGAGCTGGCGAGACCCTTCAGCTTCGGCAAGGGCGCGGTATTCTGCCGCGCCCCCCAGGGTGGTTTCGCTTACTGTAGACGCTGCCTCCTGCCCGACTCTGACCCTTCAGCTGCCACGCGGGGCGCAACCACTGTACGCGGACGCACCCCTGCAGCTCGGAACTTGAGTCAACATACTCGATACTGAGGTACTCGCTGCTGCACTTCGAACAGTGCACTGCATAAGAATATTCCGTAAAAACATATTCGCAACACTCCCCTCCACTGTTAGAAGTGTAGAAACGAGGGATGAAGTCCTGCCTTGTTGAAACTGTGAAGTCCTTGCCGGGGAATTTGCCAGAACGCCTTGGGAGGCGTTTCGCCGAGTCGCTCGAAATGTTGCGCCGGCACGTTGAAGATTTCCTCCACGAAATGCTCCGTGGGAAGTGGCAGGTCGAACCTGCTCCAGGAGATGCTCCTGGTGATGAAGAAGGTGGTGAGCCAGACTGAGTAAATCTGCTCCCACAGGTTCCAAGGGTTTGAACGCTTGCTCGTGATACCATGTTAGAGTAAGGATCTTTGGATAGGATAGGAAGTGCTTTGGTAGAGTTGGTAGCGGAAGTCTTGTAAGAACTCAGATCATAGTGAATGTAAATGACCAAGTTGATTAAAAGATAGAATACAAGGAATATAAATAGTCCTAGTCTAGCCATGTACTCTAAGGGGTACATTCCCTTATTATAACTGTTTTACAGGCATTTCTACAGTGACTCTAACTGTTGTGCTGCCTTTTCTTGTTACCGAGTCGCTGCATGTAACCTATACGGTTACGCCTGTTGCCATTCCTCGATGGTAGGTCAAGCGTCGGTCCAGATGGTCAACAGTCGCGACAGTTGACTCTTGCGACTGTTGACCTTCCTGCCCTTGTTACGGGCTGATCCGATATTGCGGTAGTTGCTGCTTCGACAGAGTCAGGTGCGATACTGCTGCACCTACGGGAATGCTAAGTATAATTCCCTATTCCAACACCCCCCCCCCCCCCCCCCACTCCTTCCCCCGCTCTATATTTGCCATTATAAAAGCGCAAGTGCTTATGCATTTTACTCGATTACAGTATAAATGTGTAAGTTGACACAAACAACAAAGCAGCCTAACCGCGTACAACCTCCTGTTTTGCTTGACTCATCAAGGTGGTGTGGCCATCCTAAGCAACAAATAGTGCCAGTCTCCATTCACATTCGGTTGTGCACTACAGACATGAACACTTGCACCAGAGCCAACCAAAAGTAGCCAAAGTGAGCCATCCATTAAACCACCTTCTGCACCTTCCCACAGAGTGCGTTAAGGTTTTTGGAATGATACACCTTCGGATATTTGCCTAGTCGAGACACCAGAAGGGCGACCGCAGTACGAAGATCAGCAACCGTACACGAGTGATCTAATTCATCTAAGTACTTGAAGCTGTAGTGCTTGCGGCGTCCGACCTTGTTACTCGTGATGTTAATCATAGGATAGGCGAAGGAAACTGTTGTGGGAGAAGTGCAGGAAGGGCCACTGCCAATAGTAGGGATGGACCCACCAGAATTTACGTTCAACGTGCGGAAACGAATTCTGAGATAGTACAAAGTTGATGAGTACCTGCCAACAGGGCATGGAGGAAGATGGGCGAGAGGGAACCAGGAGAGAGGACAAAGTGGACGGGTTGGGGTTGAGAAAATGGGAAGGGGGGTGAGGAGCCTCCGGGGGAGGGGGGCGGGAGGGGGGGTGGGGTGGGGAGGAAGGGGCGGGGGAAGGGAATGTGGGGGTTGGGGGTGGAGGGTGTAACTCCTGCGGCATACACAGTGGGTTGAAGGGCATCCGCTGCGCCTGTATCGGGGTGTTATAGGGGAAATGAAGAAGGGATGGTGATGGGGGCGGGAGGACGGAAGGGGAGAAGGGGAAGGTGGTGCGAGGGAGGGAAGGGGAAACGGAAGGTCGTGCAGGCTGACACAGGGGGAGGATGCTGGAAAAAGAAAGGTGGGGAGAACGGTGCACGGGGAAGGTGGAAGGATGGGAGGAGAGAGGGCTGGAGGAGTAAGAACTTTCCCAATATGAACAATCATGGAAGCAGCAGGTTTTCCTTCGCCCTCTAGACTCCGACTCAAGCAACCCACCCTCTCCCGTCATACCCCTCCTTCCTTTCGTCGTTCAAAAAGGAAGACCGTGATTGAGCCAAAACGCCTCAACCTAACCTTTACACTACTGAGAGTGAAGTTATATGGAAGTTATCAGGGACTCACATCACCCCCGTGATCACAAGTTTCGCAGATGCCCCTTTGTCGCCGACCACTTTGCCCTTGACCTTAGTGGGACGAAACTTGACCACGTACTTCACTGGTAGTGGGAAAGGAACAGATCGGGGGAGGGACGTGGAAGGACAAGTGGGGTCGAGTGCTAGTAGCAACACTGAAACGACATTAGATGCCCTGATAACTTTCCAGTAATGAAAGAGCGACATGGCTGCCTGCGAGTAGTTAGTCGTGTAAGTTGCACGACCCAGCAGATGGGGCGACATGCAGAACCACGTGCAACGCAGCAAACCAACACACAGTGAAGACAACATGAAAACCCATTCGCTGAACATTGGAGGAGGTGGGGTGGGCACATTGCAGTGCACCTGCTGCTTCTACCTTGCGACTGGCAACACCGCGGCGCAGCGAGGGCAGGAAATAGAGCGGCAAAGCCTTACTCAGTGCTTTCCCTTTCCACAACAAGGGTTTGGCCTGCGCGGCAAAAGGATCTACAGAGCCACCGCCACCGCCGCCACCGCTGCAGGCGAGCGGGAAGATTGATGCAGACGCGGCGGCAGTGAGAAACGCCGCACCTGACAGGCATGGCGGCAGCGAAGGGTCATCATCATGAGGGGCGCGGGACCATCTGACACAACACAGAACAAGCCTGAACGTAGTACCGGTGCTTACAGAGCAAGATTGAGACGAGACGTGCCGTGCGCCGCTCCATTGTAGTAGAGAAGGGCGAATTTTTTTCAAAAATACGATTGAATGACGATTTCTGACTCAGATACTAAGCTGGTACTCCTCCGTCCCTTCAGCCTTAGAGGGCTTTGGGATGGGATGACGGATCCTTGGCATGGAATGGAAAGCTCTGCTAAGTTTGCCACTGAAGGCCGCATGCTGCTTACCCGTGAGGAGCAGCAGCAGTAACAAGGGGAGGCAGCTGGGGCTCCGCTTGACAAGCGCCATTGGATAGGCTTTTGGAAGCCACGCCAGGTAGGTCCGGAAGTAGGTTCGCAAGTAGGTCTGGGAGAAGGTCTGGGAGTAGGAGTCTGGGAGTAGGTCCGGACTAGGTCCGCGAGGAGGTGAACGGAGCACGGAGGGAGAAATTTCGAGTGATTCAGCACGAAGGGAGAGACTTCACGCCGGAGATCTCACGGAGTTAGTAATGGCCACGGAGAGGCCGAAACGGAGAGCACGCCGTAACTACCGTGAGACTACCAAGGCCCTGAATATAGCTGCGGACGCGGGAGGCGAGAGCCGCGACAGTGCCTCGGAAAGCGATTGGGAGCGCAAACATTCTCCTGCTTTGTTTGATCGTCTGACTGCGGCGGGCCATTCTTATCCGCTGAGGGGAGCGCTCGGCAAGTGGCGGCGACGCTTGTGACTAGGAAGCGCGCCGACGCCGACGGGCTGTCGAGAGTGGCGGAGCCGAGAGGCGGGGAGGAGCCGCGCGCCCCCGCCGTTCTAATGGATAGGGTTGACCCACGTGTGTCCATTCGTGCGCGGGATTTCACTGCTCGGAAGAATCCTCGAAAGTTTCGGCAGCCGCTTCCTGCAAGCTGCAGCTCAATGCTGCCGCACTGTACAGAAGTCGTTCTCGCCTTGACGGACGATTCACTGTACAAGTCAGTCTTCCTCACGTCTTTGGCTCAGGGACACCAACCGTGCACGCCTGAAGGAACTGAAGGCGTGGACCACGAAGCGGGTAACCCTACTACTTAAAATGGACGGTAGTGTAACTCTCATTATTAGGACTGTACCACGAAATTAAATGGTGTTGAACTCGGGGTCAAGCGTGTGACATTTGCACGAACGAACCGCAGGGTCAGTTAGTGTAAGAAAAATCCCTTTTTTCTTACTTCGTGCCCCTGCTTATCGCGTACCTGACTGTTCGCGCCAACAGTACCCAACAATGCACCGTTACCACTCGCGACACTCGCCTCGACCACTGTTTCCGCCACAATTCACATCGCGACCCAACCTCACGGTTCGGTTGGTAACCCGCGCTCCGGGCCTCCGCCTCAACATTTCCCAACCTCGGCGCTAGGCCCGTAGCGCACCCCAATTTCTCGCGTTACCGTTACCACGCTAGCCTAGCTATATTCTCCGTTCATCCCTTTCGTTTGATGTATGTTTGTTGAAATATAATTCTTATATAAACTGCTTGTAGCAGTAGTTAATGTATTGTTACATTGGTGGTGCACCTCATTCCCTTGTCCCTTACACTATATCTTGTATCTTGCTCATTAGTGGATCACCTTTCTCCTTTGGCAACCCTCTCGACATTCTCCTTCAACCGTAAAACCTAAGCTCCTAAGCTACTCTAGCCATGGCTCCTAAGCCTAACTTGCTTTAGCTCTTTAACATGCTATCAGAGCGTCTACGCTCCTGGCCTGTGGGCCCACCTACTTCCGCTGCTGTACTGTCTGTGGCGCGCCCCGTGGCGCGCGACGTTTTTTTTTTTCTTGCCGCCACGCGCTCGGGGCGCGTGGCGGTTATCTGCCCGCCACGCGCTCGGGGCGCGTGGCGCTTTCCTGCCCGCCGCGCGCCTCGGGCGCGCGCGGCGGTTTCACGCTCCGTCGCGGCGCCCCCGGGGATCCGCGCGCGGCCCCCCGTCGCCCGTCGCGGCGCCCCCGGGGACCAGCGTGTTAGAATGTAGAACTGAACGAGAATGTGTGAAACTAGGCAGCAGGGTGATACAAGTAGGAAACCCTAGCAATGTTGTACCCCCTAAGGCTAAACCCACTATAGCCTACACAATATGAACATGTATAATGTTTGACACACCCCCATAGGCTAAGTGGGAGACAACCAGATGGTCACAAGACCAGTCAAAGCAAAGCAAAGCAAGCTCAGGGTGGATCTCAAGGATACCACACAAATTCCGAGCACAAGTAAGTGGTCACAAGACCAGTTCACATGCAGTTTGATAATATAACAAGAGGTACAGTGATCACAACCTAACAAGAGTAAACATGCAGGTATATATATATAGAGATCACAGTACAAGCAGAGTCAAGAAGTGAGCAAGTGAGGGAGAGTAGGCACAAGGCCTAGAACAGTACAGAAACGCTGATGGTCACAAGGCTGAAGCGCCTTGGTGAACACATCAGCAGTGTTGGCCCGAGTGGCCACGTAACGCAGACGAAGCTGACCACGCTGCTGCAGCTCTCGAGCAAGGAAGTAGCGCAGAGCGATGTGCTTCGTCCTGTGCTCCAGTCTGTGCTCCTCACACAAGGCAATGGCGGCCTTGTTGTCAACGTACAGCACTGGAGGAGAACGAGGCCGCTCTCCCAGGTCGGTCAGCAGGTAGGTGAGCCAGCGTAACTCCTGTGCAGCCATGGCTGTGGCGTAGATCTCAGCCTCACAACTGGAGCTGAGAACAGAAGAAGAGCGAGTAGAACGCCAAGAAACTGAACCAGAGCCAAGGCTGAAGGTGTAACCCTGAGACGACCGCTGCGTAGCCTGGTCGTCAGCCCAAGAAGCGTCTGAGTGACTCGTGAGGACAACGTCGCTCCGACCTCCAAGCATGAGCCCCATGCCCGACGTACTGCACAAGTAGCGCAACACCCTCTTAGCGGCATCCATGTGCTCCTTCCGGTGACGGCCGGGAGCGACATAGCGTGCTAGGATGCTAAGAGGGTATGCCAGGTCAGGTCGTGTGCAGGTCATCAGGTACATGAGGCAGCCCACAAGCTCTGGATACGGGCCACTCGGCTCTACGGACTCATCCGAAGGCAGAGCTAAGAGCGAGTGACCGGTAGGCAGAGGAGTGGGCTGAGGCGAGGAGTACGTGAAGCGGAAGCGCTGAAGGACCTGCTGCACCATGTGTGACTGAGTCAAGGTGATGGTGCGCTGTGCTCTGTCCCGGGTGATCCGCAAGCCAAGATAGCTTGTCAGCTCACCCAGGTCTGTGCACGTATGTCTCTTCTGCAGCTCCGACTTCACGTGGGCGAGTGCCTCAGTGTCAGCAGTAGCAAAGACCAAGTCGTCTACGTAAACAAGAACGTAGAACGGCGGCAGAGTGGTGTCGGTGCGTAGAAACAGCGACGGGTCAGCAGTAGAAGGAGCAAACCCAAGAGCAGCAAGAGTAGTCCTCAGTGTGTCGTGCCACTCACGGGGTGCCTGGCGGAGACCGTAGACTGGCCGCCGGAGGCTCCACTGGGTACCAGGAGGGAACGACCCAGTGAAGCCAGGTGGGCGGCGCAGCCAGATCTCCTCGTGCAGGCTGCCCTGTAAGAACGCAGTGCTGAAGTCAAGAGAGTGGAGCTCGTAGTCACGCTGAGCAGCGACGTGCAGCAGAACCCGAAGAGTGGTCATCTTCGGGGTCGGGGAGAAGGTCTGGAAGAAGTCAACTCCCTCTCGCTGACTGAAGCATCGTGCAACGTAACGCGCCTTGAAGACAGGCGGAGAACCCGGCGGCCGCTTCACCCTGAAAATCCACATGCCACTGACGATGTTCGCCCCAGGTGGGGGAACCTCGTCGACGTAGGTGCCTGTGGACTTCCAGGAAGCCATCTCTGCGTCCATGGCTGTCTGCCACTGAGAGGAGTAGGGACCCTCCATCGCCTCTGCGTAGGAGCGTGGGGTCGGGATGTCTGGTGCATCCGGGTCTCCCTCAGGGGCAACTAGCATGGACACGAGATGAGGCAAAGCAGCGGCAAAGCACTCAAACTCCTCCTGTCTGTCCTCAAGGACGTCCGTGCCAAGAGCACACTCACCCCCGACAGACGGAGGACAGACAGACTCAGACTCAGACTCAGCAACAAGGCTAGCGGCGTAGTCTAGACGACAGGCAGCAGCAAAGTCAACAAGCTCAGCGACTAGAGCAGACGCAGAAGAGGACTCAAAGGAAGGGTCAGTGACAGCAGTGGCAAGGAGATGCATGACAGTAGGACTGGCAGCACGAAGAGAGTCAGACTCCGGGTCAGCAAGAGCAGGAAGAGAGGACGCTGGTGGAGACGGCAGTGGGACACGCTGTGGAGCAGTAGAGGGACGCAGGGTCATATAGTGAGTGCCAAGGACAGGAGGAGGACGCTGACGTGGAACACGACGACCAGCGCGGACAGCGCGGACAGGTGACTCTGGACGCGACTCAGACGACTCTGGACGAGTCTCAGGCGACGGAGGACGAGACTCAGGCTCACGACGCTCCGTAAGACCTCCCGTCGGCGCAGTGTAGGGAGAAGGACCAGGAAGTGGAGAGACTGGCTGTAACTGTGACTGCGACTGGACAAGCGGTGGACTCAGTAGGGGAGGAGTAGGACCAGGAGAGGGCGGAAGGCCAAGAACCTGCTGAAGGAGCGGAACGTAGTACGGCCGTGGCCGCTCAGCACCTCCAGCTCCAACCCCCTCAGCAGGGCCAGTCCCAGCAGCTCCAGCAGCACCGCCAGCAGCAGCAGGGTCCCCAGCAGCTCCAGTACCAGCAGCACCTCCAGCAGCGCCAGCAGCACCACCAGTAGCAGCAGCACCTCCAGCAGCTCCAGCAGCACCAGTACCAGCAGCACCTCCAGCAGCGCCAGCAACACCGCCAGCAGCAGCAGTACCACCAGCAGCTCCAGTAGCTCCAGCACCAGTAGCAACTCCAGCAGCGCCAGCAGCACCAGCAGCACCTCCAGCAGCGCCAGCCGCACCGCCAGCAGCAGCAGCACCTCCAGCAGCTCCAGCAGCACCAGAACCAGTAGTACCTCCAGCAGCGCCAGCAGCACCTCCAGCAGCAGCAGTACCTCCAGCAGCTCCAGCAGCACCAGCAGCACCTCTAGCAGCGCCTGCCGCACCGCCAGCAGCAGCAGCACCTCCAGTAACTCCAGAAGCTCCAGAGTCCACGACACCGGGAGCGCCACTCCGGAGACTGCAGCGCCTAGCGTACAACTCTCGGAGCTGCTGGGGAGAGGGCAGCTCCCGCCTAGGAGGGGAAGCACTAGCACCAGCTCCGGCACCACTCCGAGCTTCAGAAGCACCTCTCCTGAGGCTGCAGTACTGTAAGTACCACTCACGCAGCTGCTGCGAGGAGAGGCCTCCCCCAGGTGCAGCACGCTCAGGCTCAGTACTCTCAGATGTAGCACTCCCAGGCTCAGCACCCCCAGGCTCAGCACCTCCAGACTCAGCACCCGCAGGCTCCGCACCCCCAGGCTCAGCACCCCCAGACTCAGCACCCGCAGGCTCCGCACCCCCAGACCCCGCACCCCCAGGCTCAGCACCCCCAGACTCCGCAACCCCAGGCTCCGCACGCTCAGGCTCAGCACCCCTGGCAGGACGAGAGTCGACAGCTACCTCGACAGGCTCAACCGGGTCTACCTGGGACACACCTGAGGGAGCGGCACCCTGAGGGGGGAGGGGGTCTACCACAGCAGCACCTGGCGCGAGGAAGAGAGGCGGGGGGGGGAGCGGGGCAGTGCGGTAGGGGAAGAGGCGGTAGTAGGGCACGGACTCGTCAAAAGTGACGTCCTGAGAGGGCAGGACACGGCACGAGGTGGCGTGGTAAAACTGCCAACCAGACGCGTCCGGGACAAAGCCAAGGAAGACACAGGGAACAGCGCGGGAGGAGAGCTTGTCCGCGAACGTATCGCAAACAAAAGCTCGGGATCCCCAGACCCGAAAACGCAACGCATCGCCAACCTCTCCCGTCCAACGCAGTGTCGGCGAAGTCTCCGGAACGGAGACACGGGGCCAGAGGTTGAGCTGATGCGCAGCGTATCGGGCCGCAAACGGCCACAGAAAGTGGGGGGCAGCCGCATGGATCAAGGAGGTACGAGCGACCTCCATGACCAAACCAATGCGGCGCTCAGCAACCCCATTCTGCTGTGGAGAGGCCGGAAGCGTGAACGACTGGCGGATGCCGTGCTCCGCACAGTAGGCTGCCAAGAGGTCAGAGGAGAACTCACCACCTCTGTCAGAGTGCAGACGCAGGACAGGAAAGTCCGAGTGGAACTGCTCACTGAGCTGGAGACGAGAAGCGCGGATCCAAGGGATCAAAACATCAGGGACCTCACCCTTGGTGCGCAAGGGGAAGACCGTGGTGTAGCGCGAGTAGTCGTCAACAACGATCAGGAAGTACCTCTCCTGACCCTGTCCACGGACGCGGGCTGGGCCCCACACGTCCATGTGGAGCGTCTGCAAGGGAGCAGTCGTCGGGGGAAACGAGGAGGAGTGAGGAGCGGCGCGCTGCCGCCCCTCGACACAGGGAAGGCAGGGAGGAGCAGGCGAGGGTGGGAGTGGAGGGAGAACCCTGGGAAGACCAGAGACAAGGTACCGGTTGTGCATGGCACGAAGGCGCTGCACTGACGGGTGACCAAGACGGTGGTGCCAGAGGACAGTCTCGTGTGCCAGAGAGCGACACGAGCAGGGGGCAGACAGCTGACCTGACACAGACGCAGACGCAACTACCTGTGGGGACTCAGTGGTCAGTGTGTACAGGTCCGACCCCGGCTGCCGAGTGAAAGTAGCCAGGTGGCGGCCCGTCCGAGCGCACGTGCAGTGTGTCACACGCTCGTAGGCAGGGGTAAACTGGTGGACACCCCCGTCCTGGAGCGCACTACCCGCCACCAAGTTCGTAGAGAACGAGGGGAGGTAGAGACCTGACAGAGTGCCCGACGGGACCGCAGGACAAGGGAGAACAGTAGAGGAGGTCGCAATGACCGGACCCCCAGAGGGGTCAGCGAGGGAGACTGCAACCGGCCGAGCAAGCTGCTCAAGGGCAGTGCGGTCACGAAAGAAACAGCGGGAAGCGCCCGAGTCCAGTGTGAAGGTGTGCAGTGCCTCAGTAGACGCAGTACCAGAGGGCGCAGACTCACGAGTACCTAGAGCAGCAGCCTCACCAGCACCTGGGGCAACAGACACACGAGCACCTAGTGCAGCAGCCTCACCAGTACCTAGAGCAGCAGACTGGATACCGGGGTCAGGCGGCACACACAGGTGACAGGCACTCTCAGCACTAGTAGGAAATGCATACATGGCAGTGAGGATAGCATCATAGTCAAGAGCATAGATATCTACCCTCTGCCTAAGCAGCTCCACCCAGTCGGGGAGCTCAGCCGCGTCGCCAAACTCTGTACGCCAGGCGTCGCTCAGACGAGCGAAGCAGTGTGACCAAACGTCCCGCAAGGCTGACCAGTCCGAGCACCAGTGCGAATGACGTACGGGCAGCGAGCAGTACCCCGTGACCCTCCACGCTGAGCGTACCACTCACGAAGCTGCTGGGGCGTGAGGGACTCACTCGGACGTCGCGGGAGCTGCATCTGGCCACCGCCAGGAGCAGCAGTAGCAGTAGTAGCAGCAGTAGTAGTAGCAGCAGCGCGGCCACCCCTACAACCCCAACCAGCATACCACTCACGAAGCTGTTGGGGCGTGAGGGACTCACGCGGACGGCGCTGGAGCTGCATCTGGCCACGCCAGGAGCAGCAGTAGAAGTAGAAAGAGCAGTAGCAGCAGGAGCAGCAGTAACAGCAATACGGGCAGGGCAGTGCTCACCAGTGGCGAGAAGGGCAGGTGTACGACGGTGGTAACGGCGAGGCCGCTACCACTGCAGGGCGAGGGCTCCGCGGCAGCTGCAGGGGCGGCTGCTCCAGGGGCTAGGGGCGGCTGCAGAGGTCCAGGGGCGGCTGCTGCAGGGGCAGCTGCTGCAGGGGCGGCTGCTGCAGGGGCGGCTGCTGCAGGGGCGGCTGCTCCAGGGGCCAGGGGCAGCTGCTCCCTTTTTTTTTTTTTTTTTTTTAATAATTAACTATTTATTTTAGGGTTTGGCAGAGCGCACTCGGCGCTGCAGAGGCGGCTCGCGGGCTGCAGGGTGGCTCGGGCAGCAGCGAGGGGGGGGGGCGGCGCGCGGCTCCCCAGGGCGCCGCGACGGGGCAGCGGGGGGGGGGGGGGGGGGGGGGGGGGGGGGGCGCGCGCGGCTCCCCAGGGCGTCGCGACGGGGCAGCGGGGGGTCGCGCGTGGCTCCCTAGGGCGTCGCGACGGGTCAGCGGGGGCCGAGCGCGGCTCCCCAGGACGTCGCGACAGGGCAGCGGGGGCCGAGCGCGGCTCCCCAGGGCGTCGCGACGGGGCAGCGGGGGCCGAGCGCGGCTCCCCAGGGCGACGCGACGGGACAGCGGGGGTCGCGCGCGGCTCCCCAGGGCAGCGCGACGGGGCAGAGGCAGCGCCCACGGGCGACACGCGGCTCGGCAGGGCAGCGCGCTGGCTGCAGGGGCGGCTCTCGGGCCTGACGGGCCTGCAGAGGCGGCTCGGGGGGGCCTGACGGGTCTGCAGAGGCGGCTCGGGGGCCTGACGGACCTGCAGGGGCGGCTCGAGGGCCGTACTAGCTTGCAGGAGGCAGCGCGAGGGCTGCAGGACGGCACGCGGGCAGACCGAAGGGCGGGTCGCACGGGGGCGCACGAGGGCGCACGTAAGGTAGGGCGCACGAGGGCGCACGAGGGCGCACGAGGGCGCACGTAAGGTAGGACGCACGAGGGCGCGTCTAGCGGAATAGTGGGCCCGTAGGAGAAAGCGGTCCTAGGTAGCAACCTAGGCTCGTGATACCATGTTAGAATGTAGAACTGAACGAGAATGTGTGAAACTAGGCAGCAGGGTGATACAAGTAGGAAACCCTAGCAATGTTGTACCCCCTAAGGCTAAACCCACTATAGCCTACACAATATGAACATGTATAATGTTTGACACAACGCGCCGCCCCCGTCGTTCGTCGCGACGCCCACAGGGACCAGCGCGCCGCCCCCGTCGTCCGTCGCGGCGCCCCCCGTCGTCCGTCGCGGCGCCCCCCGTCGTCCGTCGCGGCGCCCCCGGGGACCCGCGCGCCGCCCCCCCCCCCCCCCCCCCCCGTCGCCCGTCGCGGCGCCCCCAAGGACCCGCGCGCCGTCCCCCGTCGCCTGTCGCGGCGCCCCCGAGGACCCTGCAGCCCGCGCGCCTGCCCCTGCAGTCGCGGGGCAGCTCCTACCCTGCTCCCCCGGGCCCCCCCCTTCTCCTTCATCTCCCTGCTACGCGTGCAGCCGTGGGGGGGAGGGTATGGGGGTGGCGGGCAGCCGCGGAGCAGCTCCTACCCCGTCCCCTCGACTCCATCTCCCTGCTGCGCCTGCAGCCGCGGGGGGGGGGTATGGGGGTGGCGGGTGTGCGTGTTGAGCTGCCGCTCCTCCTCCTCTCTCTCCCACTGCTGCAGCTGCAGCTGAAGGGGGGGGAGGGTGTGGTGGAGACTTGGGAGTGGCAATAGGGCAGAGGGGTGTGACACGGGGGGGGTGGGACAATCCGAGGGGGGTGAGGGCGGGTGGCCGCCGTGAAGTCCGCAGCTCTAGTCGCCCGTGAGACCGTTGCGTCAGAGGCCCGTGGGTCAGTTGCTCTTGCCGGCGAGCGAGCCAGTTACTCCGGTTACCCGTTGCTCCGGTCCCCAGAGGGTCAGTTGCTCTTGCCGTCGAGCAGCGCCAGCAGCTTCAGCGGCCGCCCACCTCCTCTCCTCTCCAGTTTCCTCCTCCTCCTCACTTGCCCTCTCCTTCTACTGCGCTTGGTGTACCCCTTCAGGGGTGGTCTCTGCATTAGCTTCCTGCTGCAAGCAGTTTAGGGGGTGTGTTGAAATATATTTCTTATATAAACTGCTTGTAGCAGTAGTTGATGTAGTCTTACATTGATGGTGTGTCAGAATGTTATATTTCTCTAGTCTGCAGTGGGGTACTCTATAGTGAGTACAACCCTGTTAGGGTTTGTATTATGTACTCAACAACCTGCTAGTGAAACTCCTCTTCTATCTTTCATTCTCGTTTTCTATCTTTCACATGGTATCAGAGCAGGTCGACCCTCCCTGGTCGGTCCTGTGGATGGGCCCACCCGATGCTTCCGCTGCTGTACTGCCTGTCGCGCGCCCCGGGCGCATGACGTTTTCTGCCTGCCGCGCGCTCGTGGCGTGCGGAGCGCGCGGCGGTTTTCTGCCCGTCGCAGCTCTGCCCTGCACGTCGCGCCGCCCTGCTGGCCGCGCGACGCCCTGCCCTGCCCGTCACGTGCCCCGTGGCGCGCGACAGTGCCCTGCCCGTCGCGCGCCCCGAGGCGTGCGGCGGTGCCCTAACCGTCGCGGCGCCCTGGGGGACCCGCGCGCGCCCCCCTTGCCATCCCGTCGCCCGTCGCGGCGCCCTGGGGGACCCGCGCGCGCCCCCCCTGCCATCCCGTCGCCCGTCGCGGCGCCCTGGGGGACCCGCGCGCGCCCCCCCTGCCATCCCGTCGCCCGTCGCGGCGCCCTGGGGGACCCGCGCGCGCCCTCCTCGCCATCCCGCCGCCCGTCGCGGCGCCCTGGGGGACCCGCGCGCGCCCTTCCTGCCCCCCCCCCCCCCCCCCGCTCCCCCCGTCTACCGCGAGCCTGGTTCATCCCCGCGGGTGGCGAGTGTGGGGGTGGAGCGTGTGTGAACCGTCCCCTCCTCCTCCTCCTCCTCCTCCTCCGTCTCCCACTGCTGCAGCTACCGCTGAGGGTGGTGGGTGTGTGGGAGTGGCGCTAGGGGGGTGTCGTGGGAGTGGAGCTAGGGGTGCAGCAAGGGGTGTGTGAAAGGGGGGTGGGACAGTTGGGGGAGGTTGAGCGGAGGTAGCCGTCGTGTCGCCAGCAGCGCCAGTAGTCCGGAGGCTACAATCTCTGGTAGTCGCCAGTCGCCCGTGGGTCAGTTGCTCCAGCCGCTCGGCGTAGCCGCGGAGCCAGTTACTCCTGAAGTCCGGGCCTTTGCTTCGGTAGCCACTGAGCCAGCCGCTCCCGTGTGTCTGCAGCTTCCGTCGTCGCCTCCCATCTCCTCTCCTCTCACAGTCCCTCCTCCTTCTCACTTGCCCTCTGTGACTGCCTCTAGCTTTACTTGTGCTTGTGAACTATTCTATGACTGCTTACTGTGCTGATTATACCCCACTTTAACTATGGGGGTGTGTCAGAATGTTATATTTCTCTAGTCTGCAGTGGGGTACTCTATAGTGAGTACAGCCCTGTTAGGGTTTGCTATATGTACTCAACTGCCTGCTAGTGAAACTCCTCTTCTCTCTTCCACATGGTGCACCTCATTCCCTTGTCCCGTACACTATATACTGTATCTTGCTCATTAGTGAAACACCTTTCTCCTTTGGCAACCCTCTCGACATTCTCCTTCAACCCTAAAACCTAAGCTCCTAAGCTACTCTAGCCATGGCTCCTAAGCCTAACTTGCTTTAGCTCTTTAAAAATGTTTTGCTTCGATAATGCAATCCTCGCTCGCTCGCTCCATTGCACTCATAACATTTGGTATCCAGAGCCACGACCCTTTCGGACCGCGCCCACACCTTCGCTTCCACATTATCTCAAATCTTGGAGGGGGTAGGCGTCCCTCAGCGACCAAGCACCGCTGCCTGTGTGCCCTCTCGTAAGCACACTCAGCCACGACTGAGGCTCTCGCTGAGCTAGCCCAACACCCCCGCCATATCTGCATTCGATCGCATCCATCTCGCGGCATTGGCGTCTCGATGAACTCCTACATCAACTAGAGAACTCAACACTCGAAATCGCGACGATCACGGCGGAACGCGACTCCGCACGACAACAATCTACGGCAAACGCACCAGCACCAGCACCGACGAATGCACATGCACAATCAGATGAGCCGATTATCATCTCATCGGGAACACCATCGCAGCACGACAGCGTGGGACACACTCAGGTGCAATCAGCGATGGCGCCGCCCAATCGATGCCAGGCATGGAGAGAAACAGGACCGTACCAGGCGTAAACGTACTTTGCGAGGCTTGTCATCACGTCGGATTTGCTGCATCTGCCGGCAACGACGACATTGGTGAGCCGATGCCACTCAAGCCGCAACGCCCGCCCTGCCTTGATCCTAGCCATCGTTGAGGTCCGACGGTTCAATCGTGGATTTTAACGATGAACGTGTTATTTGACGCGAATTACGTCACGTCGGATGCAGCGAAGATTCGGTACGCCGTATCGTTGCTGCGGGGCCCCGCCATGGACTGGTGGCGAGTCATTCTGACGTCGCTGAGCGCCTACGAGCCACTATCGCAAGAGGAAAGGCCCGCGGGCCCAGCCGTCACCTGGAGTTCATTCTGCGAAACCGCCCAATACAGCACGTGGGATGCATGGTGCGCAGGGCTTCGGGCACGCTTTTAGCCGATCGCGACTTCGATTTCGGCACGCCAGAAGCTGCGTACTTGGCGGCGGCTCGGGTCGGTTCAAGACTACACCAGCGGCTTTCTCGCGCTGTGTGAGCAGGTTGGCTACATGCACGAAGCGGAGCGAGTCGATCGCTACGTCGGCGGCATGAAGCCGGAAATTTCACCGGAGATTTTTCTCCGCGGGATTTCTAATTTCAACGAAATCCTGGCGCTCGCCGAGAAGATTGCGCTCTGGCACCAGCGGTGGCGGCAGTAGCAGCAGTATGAGCAGCGGCTGTAGCGGCAGCACCTCAGTGCACATCCGGGAGTGGGTGAGTGCGGTGTGGGGGTGAGGGGCTCCCATGGTTGTTCATCTCGTTGTGTTTGCAATGCAGAGCTACTGCCGGAAGGTGGTCTCGTCCATGCATGCACACTGCACATGGACTCCGCACGGGCTTTTCTCTCTCTCTTTCTCTCCTTATTCGTGCCACTGCACAATACTTGAACCTTGCATGCACCCACCACGCCATGCAACGCCACACCACACCGCACAACACCGCACGACACCGGTGTTCGCCTCTATGGATCCACAACAAACACGCATGCATCCGTCGCCCTCCTATCATCCCCCCCCGCTCCCAACCTAACTCATCGGAAAAAAAAAACCATCCCCTTGCAAGCGCAGTAGCTCGTCTCACACAACATGACAGCCCAGCTTCGCGCCGCCCATCTGCCCCAAGCACCCGACGCCATCGTGCTGCCCATGGTCTGCCTCGCCCTCTCCTGCACCACTTCCGACCCCCTCTCCCGCCCCACTGTCACCGACCTGCTCCGCTCCATCAAGGCTCTCAAGCGCTCCCTCTCCGCCCACCCTCGCCCACCTCTGCCCAGCCACACAGGCACGAGCAGGGATGGTGGCATGCCCAATGCTGTAGGCACTGGGGGTGCTGGAGAGCAGGAGGGTGGTGAGCATGGGGATGGGCTTTCAGGGGGTTTCAGTCAGAATGCGCTAGATGCAAAGTTAGACTGGCTTCTGGAGAAAGAGGAGAGTGGTAGGTTTGTGACAGATGTGTGGAGAGAAAGCGACGATGCACTTTTGGCAGGGTATACATGCTGACACAAGCAATACTCATATCTTTGCAGTTAGTAGCATTTGTGATGGTTCCTCTATATCGGGGACTTTCCATAACGGATAGGCTCGCCTTCCCCGCGCGCGAGACAGCAAAAACAATCGGCGCATGCATTCGCTTCCTCCATCACATGGCATGTCACACGGCACCCTCAATCCACCTACCCCCCCACACCACCCCGTTCCACACTTATCAGCCAAGTGCCTGCAGTCAAGCTCTTGGCCGGCGGTCAAGTCGGCGGTGGTGGCTCGGCGCGCTCCACCAGCCAACACGCAATGCAATTTCGATTTCCCTTGAAAATTTGCTCCTGTTCTTCTCACGGACCTAGCAGCAGCAAGTAGTGACTTCCTCTCTTCCTCTCTCCATAGTGCGCTCCTGTAGTCCGTGAAAGCACCGGACAGCTCTTTCTCGTGAAGCACTATCAGTCCGTCCCTCGCTCGCTCTTTTGACTCCCCAGACTCGTCTCTTTCTCACGCTCTCTGCCTTCTCTCTCCCACCATGGGAGGTCAATTCGACGCGGGACCGGTTCCCTTATTCCGCGCACAGCCCCGTCCCGGCTCACGCCGCCGTCTCACCGCCACCCCGCCCCCGTACACGCATCCGCGCGTCCTCTTCACCGAGGCGGACCGCGCCGACCTCACGCGCCGCGCGCTGCACGGGGACGCCGCCGCGCCCACCGCCGTCCCGCGCGCGGCGTTCGAGGAACTATCGCGGTGGGCGGACCGCGTTGTGTATGCTGCAGATTCGCCAATCAAGCAGATCTTTGACGTGCTCGCGGGTACGATTTCCGCGCGCCTCCCCTGCGGCGACCCGCGCAAGGCGTTCGCGGGGCTGAAGGCGCTCGTTACCGACGCGGGTTCGAAACCTCCCGGCGCGGTTATCAACGGGGCGTTTTACACGCGGATGTTCGACATGGGAGTGGCCCCGGCGACGAAGAATTACGTGCTGAAGAGCGCGGGGATCGTGCCGCCGCCCCCCGCCACGGACGCGACGCCGTCGCTCGGGGTAAAGCTGCTGTTCGGCTCGCAAGACGCGGGCGTTCCTAGTTTTTACCCTCCCGTCTACGAAGCTTTGCAGAACGCGGCGTACGTGGCGTGGGTGCGCGGCGATCAGAAGCGCCTGGAGTATCTGGCGGGCGTGCTGGCCGTGGCGGCCGGCGTGCACCTGCTGTTCCACGCGCGCGGGTCGCTCGTGCTCGTCAAGGGCGAAGGGGGCTTCTGCAAGTAAGTGGGGGGGGGAGGCGGGGGGTGGGGGGGGGGGGGGGACGCTGCGAGGGGAACGGGAGAGAGGTGGGGGGAGAGGGAATTCGTAGGTTCGTGTCACCATGCATATTCACTGCGTTTGTGCGCAATTGCTGTGCTTGCCTTGCCACTCGCACTCGCACTCGCACACGCCCTTAGCATTTTTTATGCCGCAATTCCAACTGCTGCGTGCTTTCCCCCACCACACCACCTCAGCCTCTTCCCCTCCCTCTCCCCCCCTTTCCCCCTTCTCACCCCCCCGTACGACACGTCTGAGTCAATACGAAATTCATCCCGCATCCCTCCCAACCCTCTCTCCCCACCCGCAGGTACAACACGGGGCCGCGCAGCGACAGCTCCGCGTCAACCGCGCTCGCCCTCGCCTACGACCTGCTCTTCACGCCCTCCCTCCGCGCCACCGGCTCCCGCGCGCAGCTCGCCCCCGCGCGCCGCCTGCTGCTGCGCATGGGGCGCAACCGCGTGGCGTCCGCGTTCAACGCGGACCCCTACCGCATGGGCAAGGGCGCGGCTCTCAACCCCTTCTACACCGGCACGACCTTCCAGCTGGCGACGGCGCTGGTGCTGCTGGTGCAGTATGCGGTGGAGGGCGAGGAGGAGGAGGACTGGGAGGAGCCGTGGGATGAGGCGGAGAGAGAGGAGGAGATGAGGAGGAAGGGGGTGGTGGTGGTGGGTGGGGTTGGTGCGGGGGTGAGTGGGGATGTGAAGGGGTGGAGGGAGAAGGTGCGGTACGATGCGGTGGCAGTGGATTTGAATGTGAAGTCGCTCTTCTATTACATGACCTATGCTGGCGCCTGTGATCCCACTGGTGCGTGTGTGCCGTTCCGTTTCACGCCAACCCCTCCACTCCACTGATCTTGCCTGTACATTCTGTTTGTGCATCCCTTGGTATTATCTCAAACCTCGCATTAGCATCCGATAAGACGTCCCACACAACTGTTCTGCTAAGTTACGGCTTCCTTTGTATCACGAAATTCCTTTCCCTCCCCAACCCCAACCCCTCTCTCGCCTCCCTTCATCCCCTCCTCCTCCCCATCCCCCCTCCCCTTCTTCCCCCCCCCCCCACCCCCCAGGCGTCACACGCGAGTTCCCCGGGTACTTCATGACGCCCATGCGCCAGGCGGCCTTCCCCATGCTGGCGGTCATGCGGCGAGGCCACGACGTCTTCACCGACCCCACCAACACCTACCAGCTGCTCATGGACGTCTTCCAGACCCTCGCGCCCTGGTCCCTCGCGCCGCCCTGCTTCGGCGCGCAGGACGGCACGTGCTTCTGCGGGGGGTTCTCCCAGAGCGAGTACTACCTGCTCGCCAAGTACCTCTTTCCGGGAGACCCGCTCACGGATTTCGTGTACCAGAAGTATAATACTCAGCCGAGGACGAAGCAGATTGGGGGGTTTGGTGTGAACAAGATGCCGTTCCAGACGTGCCTGCTGGGCATGGATGTGACCAAGAAGAATATTTCCTATTTGCAGGTGGCGTCAGTGGTTGGCCTTCCGCTCGTGCTGTTTGCGAACCGGCTGGGCACTGGTACCGCGCGGTCGGGGTGGGGCGATGGCAGCACCACTGCTGCTACTACTCCTGCTGCTGCCGCTGCTGCTGCTGGTGCTGTTTCTGACAAAGAGTGGGAGGCGGAGTTAGCTGCAGCAACAGCAGCCGCCCAGCCAGGCGAAAAACCCACCCCTCCTCCCCCAGCCTCCACACCCCCTGTCATCCCTTTTCCACGCATCCCCCTCCCGTCTCCCACCTTCCCGGTCACCCCACCGTGGTCCGCCTCCCAAGTGAGCACGGACGAGCAGGGCCTACTCCTCTTCTTCGAGTGTCGCCCCGACACCTACTTCCTCGACCACTGCCACGCATCGCGCAACGACTTCTACCTTCTCGGCTGCTCCCGTGCTTGGATCTGCCCTGCTCTGTACCACAACGTGGAGAGCGAGGCGTGCTCGTCTGTGCTGATTGACGGGCTGGGGCAGGGCGGGACTCATACGCTGGAGGCGGAGGCCAAGGGGTTTCCGCTCACGTGGAGCTGCATGCCGGGGAAGGTGGTGGGCACGTGGCATGAGGAGCGGCTGAGCTGGTTTGCCGGGGATGCCAGTGCTGCGTACCGGTTTGTCACCAAGGGCTGGCAGGTGAGCGAGGGGCGTGGGGAAAGTGGGTGGGTGGGTGTGTGGGTGGGTTGGGGTGCGTGCCTGGGCGGGCGGGCGGGCGAGCGGTGGGCGGGGGGGTGGGCGGGTGGGTGGTTGGGCGGGTGGACGAGTGGACAGGTTGGGGGGTAGGGAGGGTGGGTGTGCGGGTTCTGGTGGGCGTCACGAGAGTGTCTGTTTTTTGTGACTTAGCTTGCATGTCTGGATGGTGTAGTCGGTTATCACGCCAGTCTCACACACTGGAGGTCTCTGGTTCGATTCCGGGTTCAGACAGCCTTTTTCCCACCGGCTGCAAGTGCATGCTGCATGCTTGGCTTGCCTCCCACCGTCCCTCACTTCTCGTTCCCTCCTCACCACATCATCCCCACAGGTGCCCCACCCGGCCTCTTATAAGCACTCCGTCACTCACTCCCCACCCCCCTGTCTCTTCCCCCTTCTCCTCCCCTCCCCACCCCACCACACCCTTCCAGGTGCCCCGCCCTGCTGCGCGGCCACAGGACGACAACAACATTGAAACCCCGTACGCATGGAAGGACTTCTATTACGAACCCGTGGATTTCGGCCCCTCGCTCGTGCCCAAGATCATCAAGAAGGGCACCCCCCCTCCTGCTGCTGCTGGGAGTGCGGGGGCAGTGCCGGGGGCAGGGGACCCAGAGGTGGAGCCGGAGTGGGTGGATGACAATGCATGGGCGTCGTGGCACATCTGTGCGCGCCAGGAGTTCAACCCCGTGCGCTACGCCTTTCGCACCGCCGCTCTCATCCGCGCCAAAGTCACCGGCAGCAGCAGCGGCGGCGGCAGTGCAGGAGGCACGTGCGCAGCACCAGTTCCAGGGAAGGACGCCAAGACTTGCCCTGTGAACCCCGCTCAGGCGCCAAAGTCGCGGCCGTATGCGATCATCGTGGATGATATTCGTAAGGACGAGAGGCCGCACACGTACACATGGGTAGCCAACACTACCCAGCCGTACATGGCCATGGTGGGGTACGGCCAACGCCTCTTCCTCCTCACCGGCCCTCAGCAGCAGCAGCAGAAGCCGGGTGCAGCAGCAGCAGCAGCAGCTGCAAGCGACGATGTGATTATCTCTCCGGAAGAAGCCAGGCGGTATGCGTCTCTGGACCCAACCACAGATGCCATTTTCATCCGGGGGGACGACGTGCATCCCAAGACCCGCCAAGCGCTCCCAGGCACGCCGCGCATGCTGCTGCGCGTGCTGCAGGGCGACGGGCACCGCTCTGCACCCATCCGGCTCGTGAAGGTGGAATCCAGCAAGTCGCCCCAGGGCCCGGGCAGTGGCAAGGGGCCGTACTATGCCGGTGTGGCGACGGGTGGGGAGTACTGGCGTGTGGAGGTAGAGAGGAAGGCTGTGGTGGAGCCGAGGTTCAAGATCATGCTGCTGCCGTTCCTGGAAGGGGAGGAGCTGCCGGTGACAGGGTGGCACAGGGGGAGAGGAGATGCGGGTGGGAAGGAGGGCCCGGAGCTGCTGACCGTGACTTGGGGAGGAGGGGTGTGCTGTGCTGCTGCTGCTGCTGCTGCTGCTGCTGCTGGTGCTGGTGGTGGTTGTGGGGGAGTGGGGCATGAGGCAGTTGTGGACTATTTGTTGTTTGAGAGGGGCAGTGACAATAGGACGCGCGTGACGCTGCTGGAATGATGGCAACTGGGGAGGAGAATGGGGGGGCTTGTTTTTGTATTTATTGTACTGTGATTGTCAACAGATATACTGTAGCTCAATTTCTCTGTATGTCCTCTATAGGTTCAGCTAAGAGCACCTCACTGGGTCACTGCGTTCCTCATTACTATATTCAGTTGAACCGTAAGCTTCATCTCAATAGACTTAATAGTCCTACTGAGCTGCAAAAAAAAAGGTACATCATTAGAGCCAACATCATCATTCCTCCAATTTCACCGCGCACATCCTCTCCCCTTCCTCCCCTTGTCCTTCGTTCCCACGTGCTCAGCCTTTCCCATCCTCCCCCACACAACATGCACTTGTTTCCCACAAAAGCCCACCTCCTCCACCCCTTTCTCCGACACACCACTGCCATACACATCCACGTGCCGCAGCGCCCTCACCTCTCCGAGCGACTCAGGCAGACACTTGAGCGCCTCGCACTCCCTCAGTTGAATCACTTCCAAGCGCGGAAGCAGGCTGGGGGTGGAAGGGAGGGAGTGCAGGTGCTTGCAATGGCTGAAGCAGGCCACTTGGAGCGTGGATAGGGAGAAGGACCCGGGAAGGTGCGTGAATGAGTCGCAGTCGACAATTTTGAGGCGGGTTAGGCGGGGCAGCAAACCGAAGGTCTCAGAAAGGGAGGCGAAATCCAGGCATTTGGAGATGGTGAGAAAGGTGAGGGAGAGCAGGGCGGAGAACGAGTCAGGCAGATGGTGGACCTTCTTGCATGAGTGGACAGAGAGGCGCTGCAGGGAGCATAGCGAGCCGAAGGTAAAAGGCAAGGCAGTGAGATCGTCGCAGCTGGTGAGAGTAAGCGTGAGCAGACGAGGGAGGAGGCAGAAGGAGGGAGGCAGGCTGAAACCGTGAGAACAGCGAGCCAAAGAGACCTCCTCAAGCGAGGATAAGCCTCCCAAAGTGTCAGGCAGGGGATATCTCAACCCACCACGAATATGCAGATTCTTCAGTGATCTCAGGAAGCCAAACCCCGGAGGTAGGGATTCCAGGCTGTTGCACGAGTCAAGAGTGAGCTCTTCCAGGCGCGACAGCTGAGAAATCTCTGTGGGCACCTGCTTTAAGGCTTTGCTACCAATGAACAGGCGGCGCAGGGAGGTCAGGTCACAGAGAGTTCGCGGAAGCCCATCGCTCAAAGAGCAGCCTCTCAGCTCCAGCCACTCCAAGGCTGCCAGCTGGCCCAGATCTTCTGGAAGCGACACGTGGCTGCGGTGGTGCCAGCCGTACTCTATGTGTAGCGTGCGGAGGGCGCACAGGCGCGCAACGCCAGGCAGGGAGGAGGGAAGGTGTATGTTGTGGAGGTGGAGGTGTGTGAGGGAGGTGAGGTCCGTGAGAAAGGAAGGGAACGCGCGCTGAAAGGCATCCAAGCTCTTGACGCCACTGTTGTAGTGCAGCTTGAGCGAGTGCAGGCACGGGGCGAGGCGGGAGAGGGAGTGCGGGAGGAAGAGCCAGGTGCCACACAGGGAGAGAGAGCGCAGGTTGGTGAGATGGCCTAGATCCGAGGGGAGTATGATGGACGAGGAGAGTCCGTCGATGGAGAGGTGCGTGAGGGAGAGCAGCGAGCACAGACGCGCGGACAGTGTGATGCTTCTCCTGCCGTAACCCAGGCTGCCCAAGTACATGGTGAGATGCTTCAGCAAAGGGCCGAGTGCCGAGTGGTGCCCTGCTGCGGCTGCTGATGCTGCTGCGTTTGCGTCTGCGTCTGCGGCGGCAGCAGCGGGATGATTCCGTGCGACGTATCCCGTCGTGTTCTCCACCGCCATCACGTCATGAGGTTCCAGCCACACGAAGTAGCGCATATTCACGTACACCAGCGACGGCAACGTGAAGACCGCCTCGGGAACGCGCTCCTTGTGGTTGTAGCTTGCCAACTCCAGCCGCTCCAGAGATATGAGCTGACTTAGCGGCTCGAGGGATACGTTGGAGCTGACATAGTTGGTCTTTAGTTGGCGCAATGCTGTCGCGAAGGGCAGGATGGGTGGGAGCTCCCCGCAGAAGCTGATGGTGAGGTGCGTGAGCGCGTGCACTGATGCGAGGTGGAAAGTGCGCATTTCGTCGCAAGAAGAGAGAGGTTCGCCCAGTTTTCGCATTCCACTGGTAACGCGCCGTTGAAGTTTCGCAGCTCCAGTCGCCGCATCTGCTGCAGCGTGCCGACGCTAGGCGGGAAGCGATCGACCTGCCATGAGCCGTCGACGTGGAGAGAGGTGAGCGAGGCGAGATCGCCGAGCGAATCCGACAGGCGCCGCATTTCCTTGCAGCCTGTAAACGAGAGGTGCTCCAGCCTCGTTAGCCGGCCGAAATTCTCGGGCAGCTGCTGCAGCAACGGGCAGTTTAGGTAAAGTTCTTGCAAGGAAGACAGCAGTCACATTTCGTTGGGAAGCGAGCGGAGAACCTTGGAGCACATGCGGAGCACGCGCAGCGACGACAGCGATGCGATGGAAGCAGGAAGCTTCGTCGTGTGGCCGAAGCATTCACGCAGCGAGAGCTCTTGCAGGCGCGACGACGCGACGCGGAAGAAATTCTCGAGAGATTTCGTGCTGATTCGAAAGTGGGGCGCTCCGGTGAAGCGGGGAGGGGCAATGCTGAGGCGGGCGAGCTGAGGGCGCGCGGAGAGCAGGCGAGACAGGAACTCGTCGTCGTAGAAATCGACGGCGTTCGCCTCCAGAATTAGCGCCGTGATGCTCGGCGCGAGCGCCAGCGCGCGGAAGAGCGCCGGCGCGGAGATGGCGGGAGCGGAAAGCGTCATCTCGCGCCGATCAGGACGGCGGAGTTCGGAAAAGTGTGAGTCAAAGTCGCCACGGACGCGTAGTGTCGTCATCAGCAGCATCCATCGCTTACAAACGGCCGCGAGGTTGCTACCACCGGGGGCATCCGTGAGGTTCGGCTCGCGAGTCTGGCCGGTATCCTCAGCGTCAACTTCTGCTGTCAGTCCTGCAGAATTGGCGACAGTAGCGAGCGAGATAATTCTGGAAAGAAGCTCGTCTGGCAGATGGTTGATCGACATGGCTCGCGCCCTGTTGGCCATTGACGGGGAAAGCTGCTCTCCCCGCGTTCTCGCTTCACGAGGTACAGAAGGTCTTAAAACCCGGGGGCCAGATTTTGGTTCATCCTTCCTAGTGTTGGTTGGGTGTGATTTAGGCCTGTGATTTTCCCGAGTTTCTACCACCTCGTCCAACAACTTCGATTCTCCTATTGGCTCACGGGCAATTACCGTCCTCACTCCCAACCAACCTTCCTAATTTGAATATCTTGGCCCGCGGGTTTTAATAACTGCGTTGAACGCGTCATTCTTGCTTCACACGTCAATCCCTAGAGTTCTACTTCCACAAATGAGTCGGAAAGTAAAGGGAAATTTGCCGCCACTCCAACGTTTTTCACGGTATCGGCAAATGTGTTAGAACGAGAACGTCGAGGCAATACGGCGGTTGTAAATCAAACCTAGCAGTCCTTCGAGGGTCAGGGTGGCGTCGTTCAATGGCTGGATTTGTAGAAGAAAACAAAGTCGCGAGTTGGCTTCAGCTGAGCACGAAACAGTTTTCCAGAAACGGAAATCCGTACATCTTCGGCGTTCATTTTCGTTACTCAACGGTACTTGTGCCAAAGTTGAGATGAAGAGATATGGCTGGAAACATGCAACCTCGTGGCTGCGAGAAGAGGTAAAGGTTATGGGGAAACCCCCTTGGTATTACCCCGGCTGTCGGTCGTAACCCGCCTACCCATTTGTTTACACGCCTCGCTGGGTATCGAGGTTGTTGTATCCACTCCCAGATGAGCACCTGTGTAACCCCCTTCTGGGGGGCTGGCTGAACACGCCACAGGGGGGATTAGATCCCGGGACCTCATCTTTCGGAAGCGAACCAGCTAACTAGCTGGGCCACTTCAGGATAAGTGGCTGCGAGAAGAGGATTTCGAGGGAAAAACACATCA
This sequence comes from Closterium sp. Naga37s-1, assembly GCA_947471745.1. Classification (NCBI taxonomy): domain Eukaryota; kingdom Viridiplantae; phylum Streptophyta; class Zygnematophyceae; order Desmidiales; family Closteriaceae; genus Closterium; species Closterium sp. Naga37s-1. The sequence goes on along the minus strand of CANJKZ010000926.1, from coordinate 205,664 downwards.
TTACTGAATGTCAGGCAGGCCTCTCTTTTCGTTTTGAGGCACTCTTCCATTTCAGGGTTCACCCCACCCGCCACCCGGCCTTGAATCAGGGTAATGGCAGGGTATTCTCTCTAAAATCTGATTTGTGGCAGGGTTACATTTTCAGCAACCCTGCCTTGCACATTGCTTTACTTAGCAGAATTCTACCCGCATAAGATATATTTTTCGTGTCCATCCCGCGGACATTTTATCTTCAGCTACTCGGGTCCGGCTCACTGTTCCATCACTTTATCAAGAACGACTATTTCCAAGGCTTCGTGACAATTAAAACAATGATCTCAAGGATCCTCCAGCTACCTACTTCCAAGGTTTCGCATTACCAGCATCTAACTTCAATGCTGAGCAGGCTCGTCATACTCCCAAGGTCTCAACCGCGGGAACACAGCATATTGCTCAGGAGATCAGGTCTCGAGCATTCTGGTTACTACTTAAGGAGGTGGTGCTCAGTTCTTCCGCAGCTCAAGCTTCTTGGATTGTCGCTTCCTCCTTGAAGCTCTTTTCATCACAACTGCTGCTTCTCTGGTTTCATCATTGCACCATGCCTCCCAAGGGTCGCCCGGCGAAGGCTCCTGTGGACGTCACTCCGCCAGCTGTTGACTCTCCTGTCAAGCTTGACGCGTTTTTGCCTGATGGTGTCAATGTTCTGCTGACTGACAAGAACGATGCGTCGGTACCTGCGGGGGAGAATGCCTCTGGAAGCACGGACAACACTGATGCGGTCAATGTCACCCTCCCGTCTGCTGCTGCTGTTGACGCTGCCGTCGCTGGCTGCGCTGGCTTAACTGTGGAAGAAAAGGCGAACACATAGCAAGTCGTAGGAGGATTGGATGAGGGTTTCCTAGAGGATGATTCGGATGAGGAACTCGACACTGACATTGCGAAAGAGGCCGCTTTCCGTCTTCGCTTTATTGCAATCTTACTGATCCCAATGACGCTGTCTCAGGATGTTAAAGCTATCATTGCTGCACTCCGCGTCTTGATGAAGAAGGTCTGGAGCGGCTCACTTACGGAGAATGCGGGAGTCACTGCCAATATCCAAGAGATGACACCTGGTTATGTGGCCAAGACTCGTTTGCGCCGTCTTCATATCTCTTTCCTCGATGAGCGTGCCGCGCATCACATCAAGTTTCATACCTTCGAATACCAGAAGAAAAACGGTCCGTCAGTGAAGTGTCTCTGGCAGCATACTGAAGACTCCTCTTACCTCAGAGAGAAGTCGTCTAACCCGCTCGTGATTGAAGTTTTGTTTAAGCGGGTCCCGGCTAACATTGTACCTGACGTGCTGAAGGATCTTCTTGTCCGTTTCAAGCTTAAGATGAGGAAGCAGACGGCTTTCAAGGATGGTTTCTGCTTCCATCGAGTTTCTCACCCGTTAATCGGCGCAGACACTGACGTGGTGAAGGGACTGGTCATTCAGCATCCTGGGGACTGGTACCGCTGGCGCCATATTGTTGACAACCCTATGGAGGTCGGCGCGAAGTTGCTGGTTCATTATCCTGAGTTGCCTGCCATTATACTGTTGACCTCCTCGAGAAGTCCCTCCTAGCGGCCGAGAAGAGCATAGTCGCTGTAGGGGCCTCTCGTGGTGACCCGCGCACCCCCATCTTTGAGGGGTGTTCCCCCTCCCCCCTTCTGCCCTCTGTTGCCTCTGCTGCTGCGGCCGACCTCCTTGTTCTTGAGTCGGTCGGTGCGGCGTCTGCCCCTAGCGGGAGACGCCGCTCTGGCAAGGGCAAGGGGGGCAAGGGCGCTGGAGGAGCGAGCGGGGGCGGTGGAGGTGGAGGTGGCGGCAGTTGGGGGAGTGGGGGTGGCGGTGGGAGTGGAGGTGGGGGTGGAGGGGTCGGTGGCGGCAGTGGAGGTGGAGGTGGCGGCGGCGGTGGCGGTGGGAGCGGAGGTGGCGGAGGTGGCGGAGGTGGAGGCGGCGGCGGAGGCGGAGGCGGCGGCAGTAGCGGAGGCGGCGGAGGCGTCGGAGGCGGCGGGGGTGGCGGTGGTGCTGGTCGCGGGTCTTCGCAGAGGAGTGGCTCCGGTGGTGGCTCGCGCCAGCAGCAGCAGCGTGGTCGTGACACCCTGTCCCCTCAGCAGCTTCGTGAGTGGTACACTGCGCGTCAGCGGGGTGGGGGTTTTGGTCCGTGCTCCTACGTTTTGCGCACTGGCGACCGTGCGGGTGAGCAGTGTGGGGGTGCCCACCCCACCCAGCGCTGCTTTGGCCGCCTGACGGACGCGTGGCGTCACCAGTTCCCGGAGGCCTCCGAGATCCCTCGCTGGGGCGAGCTGTCTAGGGCGGGTGTTGCCATCTATGATCTTGACTTTGATGCTATTCTCTCTGCCATGTATGCTGTGTCTATTAGTGATGAGGGTGACTGTTACCGGTGTTTCCCGCCCGATCCGGGCATTGAGACTGCTGCTCTAGGTCCTGGTGAGGCTGCTGCCCTAGGTGCTTGCGACGCTGCTGCTCTAGGTGCTCGTGTGTCTGCGTCCTCAGGTACTGGTGAGTCTGCGCTCTCAGGTACTGCGTCGGCTTCGGCCTCCCTCACCTTCACCCTTGACTCTGGGGCGTCTCGCTCCTTCTTTCGGGACCGCACCACACTCACACCGCTGAGTCGACCGGTTGCAGTGTCTCTGGCTGACCCCTCTGGGGGTCCTGTCCTGTCTCGCTTCTCCACAGTCCTCCTCCCGTGTCCGGCGGCTCCCTCTGGCACCCTGTCTGGTCTCTACCTCCCCTCGTTCTCTACGAACCTGGTGAGTGGTGCTGACCTACAGGATGCGGGGGTCCACCAGTTCACTCCTGCACGTCAGAGAGTGACCCACTGTACAGAGGCTGGCACAGGCCGACACCTGGCTACGTTCACCCGTCAGCCGGGGTCGAGCCTGTACACTCTGACCACTGCGTCTCCTCCAGTTGCTGAGTCTGGTAGGGTAGTTACGTCGGGTCAGGTGTTTGCTGCGGCGTCCAGGTCTGGTCCTGAGTCTGCCCCCTGTTCGTGTCGTCTCCTGTCTCACGAGACTCTCCTCTGGCACCACCGCCTTGGCCACCCCTCTCTGCTTCGGCTCAGAGGTATGGCCTCCCGTCTTCTTGTGTCCGGTCTCCCCCGGTCCCTCCCTCCCCTTCCTCAGGGCCCTGGCCCTGCCTGTGTCCCCTGTGTCGAGGGGCGCCAGCGTGCTGCCCCTCACTCCTCCCAGTTTCCTCTGACAGAGGCCCCGTTGCAGACACTTCACATGGACGTGTGGGGCCCAGCCCGCGTCCGTGGACAGGGTCACGAGCGCTACTTCCTGCTCGTTGTTGACGACTACTCGCGTTACACCACAGTCTTCCCCTTGCGCAGCAAGGGTGATGTCACTGAGGTGCTGATCGACTGGATCCGCGCAGCTCGTCTCCAGCTCAGGCAGAGCTTCGGCTCGGACTTTCCTGTTCTGCGTCTGCACTCGGACAGAGGCGGAGAGTTCTCCTCTGGCCTTCTGCGTGCCTACTGTCGTGCACGGGGCATCCGTCAGACCTTCACGCTTCCGGACTCACCGCAGCAAAATGGGATTGCTGAGCGCCGCATTGGCATGGTCATGGACGTCGCTCGTACGTCTATGATGCATGCGGCTGCCCCCCATTTTCTGTGGCCGTTTGCGGTGAGGTACGCGGCGCATCAGATCAACCTCCACCCCAGGGTCTCCAGGCCGGAGACCTCCCCAGCCTTGCTGTGGACGGGGAAGGTTGGCGATGCGTCGGCGTTCCGGGTCTGGGGATCTCGGGCGTTTGTCCGCGACCTGTCTGCGGACAAACTATCCCCTCGTGCTGCTCCTTGCGTCTTCCTGGGGTTCCCCCCTGATGCGCCTGGGTGGCAGTTTTACCACCCCACCTCTCGCCGTGTTCTGTCCTCCCAGGACGTCACGTTTGACGAGTCGGTCCCCTACTACCGCCTCTTCCCCTACCGCACTCCGTCCCTCCCCCCACCCCCACTCTTCCTGGTACCAGGTCCCCCCCAGGTAGACCCCCTCCCCCCTCAGGGTCCTGCCCCTTCAGGTGTGTCCCAGGTAGACGCAGTCGAGCCTGTCGAGGTCACTGGTGACTCTGGTGCTGCTGAGGGTGCTGAGGCTGGGGGTGCTGTGCCTGGGGGTGCGGAGCCTAGGGGTGCTGGGCCTGGGGGTGCTACGTCTGGCGGTGCTGCGCCTGGGGGTGCTGAGCCTGGGGGTGCTGAGCCTGGGGGTGCTGAGCCTGGGGGTGCTAAGCCTGGGGGTGCTGAGCCTGGGGGTGCTGAGCCTAGGGGTGCTACGTCTGGGGGTGCTGAGCCTAGGGGTGCTACGCCTGGGGGTGCTGAGCCTGGAGGTGCTCCGCCTGGAGGTTCTCCGAGTGCTTCGTCTCGCCGGGAGCCACTTTCTCCACAGGAGCTGCGTGAGTGGTTTGCCCGGCGCTGGAGGCGTGCTGCTGGTGCTGGAGGTCCTTCGGCTGCTGAGGGTGCTGCGGTCGCGGGTCCCGGAGGTGCTCGTCCTGGGTGCACTGGAGCTGGTGCTGCTGAGGGTGTTGGCGCTGAGACTACCGCTGGCAGTCCTACTGGGGGTGCTCCTGGTGCTGCTGGAGGTTCTGGAGCTACTGGTGGTGCTGCTGGAGCGGGTGCTCCTGCTGAGGGTTCTGGTGCTGTCCCTGCTGCTTCTAGCGTCGCCGCGCGGCCTCGACCGTACTTCGTTCCACTCCTGCAGCAGGTTCTTGGTCTTCCACCTTCTACTGGTCCTCCTCCTCCCTTAGAGTGTCCACAGCCTGTCTCGTCCCAGCTACAGTTGCAGCCTACCTCCCCTTTGCCTGCTCCTTCTCCCTACACTGGTCCTACTGGAGGTCTGGCTGAGCGTCGTGAGCCTGCGTCTCGCCCTGCGTTGCCTGTCCGTGCTGCTCGCACTAGTGGTCGCGGTTCGCGTCAGCGTCCTCCTCCTGTCCCTGGCACGCACCGGATGTCTCTGCGTCCGTCCACTGCTCCTCTGCGTGCCCCTTTGCCTTCTCCTCCTGAGTCCTCTCTTCCTGCTCTTGCCGACCCGGAGTCGGACTCTCTTCGTGCTGCCAGTCCTACTGTCACGCGTCTCCTTGCTACTGTTGTCACTGACCCTTCTTTCGAGTCTACTGCTGCGTCTGCTCTCGTTACTGAGCTCGTCGACTTTGCTGCTCGCTGTCGCTTAGACTACGCTGCTAGTCTTGTCGCTGAGTCTGAGTCTGTCTGTCCTCCGTCCGTCGGGGGTGAGTGTGCCCTTGGCACGGACGTCCTTGAGGACAGGCAGGAGGAGTTCCAGTGTCTGGCAGCTGCCTCACCTCATCTCGTGTCCGTACTGCTTACCCCTGAGGGAGACCCGGATGCACTTGACATCCCGACTCCGCTCTCTTACGCGGAGGCGATAGAGGGTCCCTACTCCTCTCAGTGGCAGGCAGCTATGGATGCAGAGATGGCTTCCTGGAAGTCCACAGGCACCTACGTTGACGCTGTCCCCCCTCCTGGGGCGAACATCGTCAGTGGCATGTGGATCTTCAGGGTGAAGCGGCCGCCGGGTTCTCCGCCTGTCTTCAAGGCGCGTTACGTGGCTCGTGGCTTCAGTCAGCGGCAGGGAGTTGACTACTTTCAGACCTTCTCCCCCACCCCGAAGATGACCACTCTTCGGGTACTGCTGCACGTTGCTGCTCACCGTGACTACGAGCTGCACTCTCTTGACTTCAGCACAGCTTTCTTGCAGGGCAGCCTGCACGAGGAGATCTGGCTGCGTCGCCCACCTGGCTTCACTGGGTCTTTCCCTTCTGGTACCCAGTGGAGTCTCCGGCGTCCAGTCTACGGTCTCCGCCAGGCGCCACGTGAGTGGCACGACACACTGAGGACTACACTTGCGGCTCTTGGGTTTGCTCCTTCGACTGCTGACCCGTCGCTGTTTCTACGCACCGACACCTCTCTGCCGCCGTTCTACATCCTCGTGTACGTCGACGACTTGGTCTTTGCCACAGCTGACACTGCTGGACTCGCCTACGTGAAGTCCAAGCTGCAGAAGAGACACACGTGCACAGACCTGGGTGAACTGCGCAGCTACCTTGGCTTGCAGATCACCCGGGACAGAGCACGCCGCACCATTACCCTGACTCAGTCACACATGGTGCAGCAGGTCCTTCAGCGCTTCGGCTTCACGTACTCCTCGCCTCAGGCCACTCCTCTGTCTACTCGCCACTCGCTCTCAGCTCTGCCTTCGGATGAGTCCGTAGAGTCGAGTGGCCCGTACCCAGAGCTTGTTGGCTGCCTCATGTACCTGATGACCTGCACACGACCTGACCTTGCATACCCTCTTAGCATTCTTGCACGCTATGTTGCTCCTGGGAGACACAGACCAGAGCACATGGCTGCAGCGAAGAGGGTGTTGCGCTACTTGTGCAGTACGTCGGGCATGGGGCTAGTGCTTGGAGGGCGGAGTCCAGTGGTCCTCACTGGGCACGCGGACGCTTCTTGGGCTGACGACCAGGCTACGCAGCGGTCGTCACAGGGTTACACCTTCAGCCTTGGTTCCGGCTCTGTTTCGTGGCGGGCTACTCGCTCGTCTTCTGTTCTTGGCTCGAGTTGTGAGGCTGAGATCTACGCCGGGGCCATGGCTGCACAGGAGCTTCGCTGGCTCACCTACCTGCTGACCGACCTTGGAGAGCCGCCTCGTTCTCCTCCAGTCCTGTACGTAGACAACAAGGCCATGCTGGCCTTGTGTCGAGAGCAGCGACTGGAGCACAGAACAAAGCACATTGCTCTCCGCTACTTCCTTGCTCGTGAGCTACAGCAACGTGGTCAGTTGCGGCTTGCGTACGTGGCCTCTGAGGCCAACACTGCTGATGTCTTCACCAAGGCACTTCCGCCTTGTGATCATCAGCGCTTCTGCACTCAGCTGGGTCTTGTGCCCGTCTTGCCTCACTTGCTCTCCTCTTGACCTTGCCTGTACTCTCACATATATATATACCTGCTCTTGCTTGTCTAGCTTTATATATATGTGTGTACTCTTGCATGTGAACTGGCCGTGTGGCCTTGACCCTGTGCTCGGACTGTGTGGTGACTTTGTGATCCACCCTGAGCTTGCTTTGCTTTACTTTGCTTGACTGGTCTTGTGACCCCTTGTTCTCCCCCACTTTGCCTATGGGGGTGTGTCAGAACATTATAGCTTATGCTGTTGTGTAGGCTATAGTGGGGTATCCCATAGGGGGTACAACCAATTAGGGTTTCATATTTGTACTCACTTCATTTCATAGTTCACCCATTCTTGTTCAAATCTTCTCAGAGTTGTCCTGCTCTCTCTGCGGCGGACAACATTGTGAGATTTATCATGATCTGTTCGTCACCGAGAGACAGAACAATATAGGGAAGTGGTCATTGACCTTGGGAAAAATTCATCGCATCAAAGGTAACTACACGGTCCAGTTTACAGCCGACGTCTCGCACTCTCTCTCTCTTACGCTTACTGACGATTTGCATTGTTGTCGCAGCTGCCTCTTTGCGTACCTCCGCCTTGATCACCCCCATCCTGAAAGATCCTGCGGTTGCTCTCATTTCCACCGGCGGAAATCGCGAAGAATGGATCTGCACGCAAGTCTGCTGCGGGAAAGCCAAAGGGAAGACCTTCATGACTGCTTTAGATCACATTGCATCTGCAACCCACCTGCTGAACCTGGAGAAGTTGGGTACTGCAACCAAAGCCACGCTCGACAGGATGATTCTCAACAACCTGAAGAAGGACTACGGGATCTGAGTTGGTTCAGCGAGCAGCATGTCCACGTAGCAATAGCCGGATGGGTGTCAGTAGTCGGAGTTGTTCTCATTACCAGCCTGTGGATGAAATGGGGCTGCCAGTCGGTGAACAAATGAGTAACAAGAATTTCTTTTCGTTAGCAGGCCTGAATGTCAATGGCCTCGGTAACCAGACAAAGCAATCTAGAGTAACCACATGGACAAGAACAGCAGCAGACGTACTGATCCTCTCAGACACTAGACTACCAGACGACCACCCATACTGGAAAACAACCTCTTTCACCACAGTCCTAACCACCCCACCCACTGCTAAAGCCGGAGGAGTTGCAATGCTCACTAGAGACCCATCCATCAACATCCATAAGATCGCCGCTCACCCTTCAGGTAGATTGATAACTTCTGGAGTCAGTCGCCCTGGCTTTACCCCGACGCAACTGACCGCTGCTCTTTCTTAGCCAATGTCATCGGCCCCGCTGTCGATCTCATTCCGTCCATGGCGCATGTTGTCATGATCGGGGACCTGAACACAGTAGAAGATCCGACGTTAGACAGGACGTCACAGTCAGGCTCATCTCTCGAAAACGATAGACTTATCTCGCGCTGCAGTAGGTTTCAGCTCTCGGACGCTTTCCGCACACTGCATCCCAAACTGAAAGAATTTACCTTCTACGCCGCCTCAAAGCAGTCCAGCCCTAGAATAGATCGCGCGCTAGTCTCTTGCTCCCTGTTGCCGCACCTTGAGATTGCTGCTCACACCATGCCAGAGGAGTATATTTCAGATCACGGTTTTGCCATTAAAGTTGCTTTTAAAGTAAAGGCCGCCGCTCACCTTGGGCCTGGAATCTGGAGGCTACACGCAGCAGCCATTGGAAGGCCGGGGGTCCGGAAAGCTGTTGAAGCCGCACTCGCCAAGGCAGAGGAGAGCAGTGAAGGGGATTTTGTGTTACTGTTGGGCAGACTTAACGCGGGCATGCGTTCATACATGAAGGAGGAGAGGAAGAGGATTAAAAAGACTACGGCACATCTTGCGGATGTGGTGGCGGAGTTACGGCAAGAACAAATGCGGAATCCGGTTTGTCAGCATACACGGGACCTGCTGCTGGTCCGGGAAACGCAGCTGCGGGAGTATCATGCGTCGAAGCGGGACAAACTGCACCTGATGGCGGGTACGAACACTGAACTGGCAGGCGAAGTGCCGTCCCCTTTCCTGTCGGCACGGGTAAAGGTAAGGAAGCAACGCACGCAGATCGCGGAATTGTCTGTAGGCGGAGTGACAGTGTCAGACTCTAAGGAGATTCTGCAAGCGGCTACCAAATACTTCACCGACCTGTTTGGCTCGGACAGTCGCACGTCGATAGACAGATGGAAGCCGTTACCGGGAAGGAAGCTGGGTGCGGATGCCGTGGCGGCGCTGGAGGCGGACTGGTCAAAGAAGGAGGTGAAGCAAGCCTTCAAAGCCCTGGCAAACAACAAATCGCCTAGGAGGGACGGCCTTCCGAAGGAACTTTTCGAACAGAACTGGGATGTCTTGGGGGGAGAGTTTCTGAAGATGGCGAAAAACTTCTCGGACTCAGCCTCGCTCCCTGCCAGCATCAAAGAAGCGGTGACCATCTTGCTTCACAAAAAGGGAGACACAGACAAGCTGGATAATTACCGCCCAATCACCCGGCTTAACTTCACTTACAAAGTTTTGGCGAGGGTGGTGGCGAACAGGATGAAGCCGTGGCTGCACTCAGTGATATCGGAGGAGCAATACTGATTCATACCCGGGAGGAGAATCTCCGACGCGATTGGTGTGGTTGCAGATGTCGTTGAAGCGGCGAAAAAAGGGAACGAAGATTGGTACATGCTCCTGGTGGATTTCCGTAAAGCTTTCGACTCGGTGTCCCGGAGTTTTGTGTTCTCGGTCTTAAGAGAAATGGGCTTCCCGGAGAGATTCATCGGCTGGGTTGATGGCCTGCACAAAGATACGAGGACGAGACTGTTAGTCAACGGCTGGTTGGGGGAGGCGGTAGAAGTAAGGTCAGGCGTGTGTTACAAGAGTAGACATAAGCAGGAGCCATAGCTAGGGTTTACCTAGCTAGGCAAGAGAGAAATGAGCAAAAGGATGATTTGACTAGCAACAGTTGGGATACAAATAGGAAACCCTAAGGGGCTGTACTCACTACAGAGTACCCCACTGCAGGCTAGACAAGCATTATAATCTGACACACCCCCATAATCAAAGTGGGGTATAATCAGCAGAGCAAGCAGTCATAGAGCAGGTTCACATGCACAAGTAAAGCTAGAGGCAGTCGCAGAGGGCAAGTGAGGAGGAGGAGTGACTGTGAGAGGAGAGGAGATGGGAGGCGACGGTGGAAGCTGCAGACACACAGGAGCGGCTGGCTCAGTGGCTACCGAAGCAATGGTCCGGACTACAGGAGTAACTGGCTCCGCGGAGATTGTAGCCTCCTGACTGGAGCAACTGACCCACAGGCGACTGGCGACTACCGGAGATTGTAGCCTCCGGACTGCTGGCGCTGCTGGCGACACGACTGCTGCCTCCGCTCAACTTCCCCCAACTGTCCCACCCCCTTTCACACACCCCTTGCTGCACCCCTAGCTCCACTCCCACGTCACCCCCCTTAAACCCTAAACCCTCGGCTCCCACACACCCACCCCCCTCAGCGGCAGCTGCAGCAGTGGGAGACGGAGGAGGAGGAGGAGCTGCAGGTTACCCACACCGGTCACCCCCATGCTCGCCACCCCACACCCCCACCACCGCGGAATGCACGGCGGACTGGGAGCAATGGGCAGCACGGGGGGGGGGGGGGGGGGAACGGGACGGGCTGCAGGGACGGGCCGCAGGCTGCTGCAGGGGCGGCTCGCGCGGATCCTGGGGCGGCTGCTGCAGGTGCGGGCTGCTCCAGGGGCGGCTGCTGCAGGTGCGGGCTGCTCCAGGGGCGGCCGCTGCAGGTGAAAGGGAAGGAGGGAGGGGAGGCGCGCGGCCCCCAGGGCGCCTCGACGGGCGACGGGAAGGGAGCCGCGCGGCCCCCCAAGGCCGCCGCGACGGGCGACGGGACGGGCGCCGCGCGGGCCCCCAGGGCCGCCGCAACGGGCGACGGGACGGGCGCCGCGACGGGCCCCCCCGGGGGTCGCCACGACGGGCGACGGGAGGGGTGCGCGCCGGCCCCCAGGGCCGCCGCGACGGGCGACGGGAAGGGCGCCGCGCGGGCCCCTCGGAACGCCTCGACGGGCGACGGGACGGGCGCCGCGACGGCCCCCCCCCGGGGTCGCCACGACGGGCGACGGGAGGGCAGCGCGCCGCCCCCCGTTGATGGCGCCACGATGGGCGACGGGGAGGGCAACGCGTCCGCCCCCCGGGGTCGCCACGACGGGCGACGAGGGGGGGGGGGGTGGGGGATAGCGCACATGCCCCCGAGGGGCGCCACGACGGGCGCCACGGTGGGATAAACCGCCACGCGCCCCGAGCGCGCGGCGGAAGCAGAAACCCTAATTTCTGCGCCGCGCACCACGGGGCGCGCGGCGGTCAGTACAGCAGCGGAAGCAGGTTGTGGGCCCATACACAGGAAGGCGGCAGACATGCCGCCCTCTGATACCATGTTACAAGAGTAGACATAAGCAGGAGCCATAGCTAGGGTTTACCTAGCTAGGCAAGAGAGAAATGAGCAAAAGGATGATTTGACTAGCAACAGTTGGGATACAAATAGGAAACCCTAAGGGGCTGTACACACTACAGAGTACCCCACTGCAGGCTAGACAAGCATTATAATATGACAGCGTGCAGCAGGGGTGTCCGCTCGCCCCTTACCTCTTTCTCTGTGCGGTGGAACCTCTAGCGCAGGAAGCGATTAAACGGAAGCTGGGCCTCTTTAACAAAGCCGGGCAGCGGCTGGTTTACCTGGGATATGCGGACGACACGACGCTGTTTCTGGAGGGTAAACGCCAAATAGCCAGAGCAGAAAAGCTGCTGGAGCATTTCGCTGGGATGTCGAGCCTGGTCACCAACAGAGAAAAGTCGGTCGTCATGCCTCTGGGGCACAATCTTGATCGGAGACCTGGCACACTAGGGGGCTTCAAGTGGGCAAAGGCAGATGAAGCTGAGCGCATTTTGGGGGTTTGGGTCACACCCTCCGGTAGCAGCGAACCGAATTGGAAGAGGGCTTTCGAAAAAATAACAGTGGAGCTGATCAGGTGGAAGGCACTTTTCCTCACGATTGCGGCTAGAGTGGTAATCATCAACTGCTATATCACGCCTAAAGTGGCTTACCAGGCTCAGGTCTACCCCCCACCGGAAGATATCTGGAAGAAGCTGATGAAGCTGGTCCACAACTTCCTGACGGGGAACAACGCGTCGGCAGAAGGGGGTTTTGTGCTGTGGAGTTGGGACCTCCTCTCCACCCCAAGAGCGGACGGAGGGCAAGGAGTGCTAGACCCGGAGGTCCTCCTGGCTTGCCTTGCGGCTAGGAGAATTGTGGGGCTTCTGACGGAGGGGAACGGCAAGAAGAAAGAGATTATGCTAAAAGCGGCGCTGCTCCCGATGGGAGAAGACACCTTTACGGCGCACGAAAAGGTGCTGAAGCATTGGCCGGGGGACGGAGAATGGTGGAAGCAGACTTGTGAAGCTTTCCTAAAATCGCCTCTCGCGGACACAGGAAAGGTCAGCAGCAGAGAGGAGGTGGCTCAGGAGAGAGTTATCTTCAACAGGAGCTTGCTGCTGAACGGTACAAACCCAGTCGGGGGGCAGAAGGAGGCAAAAGGACTCTGGGAAACGCGCTTGGTTGATCTGGTAACCACAGCGCCCACGGGGGAGGCGGTGATTAAGGACATGGATGTCCTGGAGAAGGAATTGAGGGGCAAAGATTTGGCTCGGCTGGCTCTCAAGGCCCTAGCAGCAGCCCCAGAGGAGTGGAAGTCTCTCCTGGTACCTGATGACACAGCTAGAGGAGGAGGTGAGGAGAAGGAAGCTGACACGGTGGCTCCCGAGGGAAGGAGGGGGGCTGCCTCGGCATCAATCTTCCGGTCAGCAATTTTTGACAAAGGACGGGCGGCCTCTCTGAAGCAGATGAGGGAAGTGTGGTCCAAGCCTGATGCAATCTTAACGAAGCAGACAAAGTGGTCCGGTCGCTGGAGTGGCAAAATTGATTGGCAGCGAATCATTCGCACACGCAATTCGCTGGCCATCCCGAGCCGACCAAGAGATGTTCTCACGCGAGTGCACAACCTGAACCTTCAGGTCGGGGAACGGGTGGATTTTCTCAGCTGCAAGCCAAAATGTCCATACTGTGGGGAGGAGGAAACGCATGAACACTGCCTCTTCTCCTGCCCGAAAATCCAGCCAGTTGTCTCTGGGCTCCGACGTGCTCTGCGCATGCTCAATCCTGGGAGGACAACTGCCTCGCTGGGGGACCTCTTGTTCCAGGAAACCGGAACGGCGTTCGGAGGCCACCCTCACATCAATTGCTTTTCATCAGTTATGGGTGGAGCGTTGCGAAGCAACATTTCGCGGGCAAAGGTTCAGAGCCCGGAGGGTTCTGAGGAGAATTGGGACGGCTTTTAGGCTGCACACGAGAGTGTACTCGGAAACGATGGGAACCAAATGCATAAGGCCAGGGTCATCCGGGAAAGGCAAGCGGGTCAGGAGTGTTTTTGAAGCGGAGCAAAAAATGCTGGCGCGGATCAGGGAAACAGGCGACAAGAAATGGGAAGTGGACGACGAACTTTGCTGCTATTTGGAACAAGCCAAAGAGGGCTTTTCTGCCGCCCTAGATGCGCGATTGGGCAGTGCATGGTGCATGCCGTCACGCTCAGTTACGACTGCTTTTGATGTATGCATTATCCTCATCAATGTATATATCAATTCCAAAAAAAAAAAAAAAAAAAAAAAAAAAACTTCGCAGAATTCTAGTAGGGCGTGGGAATTTGGGAAAAGGCGTTCGTTCTAACTTGGACCAATTTTCAAAGAGATAGGTTAGTTATTAGACTCTACAAGTTCTCTCTACTTAGACAAATTTCAGTCTGAACACGAGATTTCGGAGCTTTCGACGGGTTTTAACCTCAACGAATTTCAGAGCGAGGAGTGGAGTAGAGAGATCTCCGCTCAACTTATACTTCAGCAACTTTCATGGAGGAGATAGTGGAGAGCTCTCGGCTCGATCCTATATTTCGACGAATTTTACAGAAGGTGGTAGAGGTGTTTTAGCTCAGTTTTATATTTAGACAAAATTCAGTTAGAAGTGGGACAGTGAGATCTCGGCTCAAACTTGTACTTAGACGACAAGGTAATGCTGAAATATTGGCCGTGCTCTTTGTAAAATAACCCTTTCACGACCGAGTTACAGAAGTCCAAACATGGACTCAGCAGCGTAAAAATATAGCCCACCCGGATAGTGGCTGGGTGGGAATTGGACGGGACCCGGTTTTGGCAAGGTCGGTACAAAATATCACCCTGATTGGCAGGGCAATCGGGGTAAAATACCCTGCAAAGGAGAGCCCTGATGTCATGTCAGGTCGCAAGGCGACACGAGCAATAAATTTGCTGGAAACATCATCTATGTTCCATGTTCAATAGAATCGCTAAAACCAACCATGGCTTAAAGCCAGGGTCTCATGTAAGCTAAGGAGCCATCGAATGCAAAGCACTTGAAGCTAGGTAACCAGTTAGTGCTGGCAAAGTTGTCTCTGGTTGGGTTGGAAACTCAGCTTACGTCACTGCCCCAAAAGCAATTGCACAACACTTTCGGGTACTTGATGCTACGAATAGTGAAATATTATTGTGCACTCCTACCCGCAGCTAAGTGAAGCACGCAGTATCGAGAATGAATGCGAGGAATCAGAGTTGACTCGAAGCGACGCAGACAGTTAGAATGGATCTGGACCGTCGGAGCAGACGGCATCGAGCAGCTGTAGGGAAGAGGGTTTTGGAGAGAACGGTTTCGTAACTATTCGAGCCGCACAGTTGGGAATGACTTTGAATAAGGGAATGTACCCCTTAGACTACATGACTAGCTAGGTCGATTCGTATTCCCTGTACTCATATTTATATTTGCTGTATTTGCATGTTTTAATGATCTCATGCATTTTATATTCACTCTGCTATTGAGGTCAAGGGCCCACCACCACTAGTCAGACGTGTGCGAACCTTTGCGATGTGATCCTAGGGTCGATCAACTTTTGATCGTCGCATGGTATGAGAGCGACTCGGGAATCCTTCGCACTACCACCTCCGAAATCTTCGACGATCGGAAAGTGGAGTCCGGCACACGCTCGCGTGTGAGAATGGCTGCGCAACCCAATACGGCTGCGACAAGCGAGGAAACGATGACGATCCCTTCCGCCGTTCTCGCACAACTGCTTCAGCGACTCACCAGTTTGGAGCAAGGACTCCAAACATTGCGGAATGGCGACGCGTGAACTTCTTCCCAACCGTCTCAACCGGCCTCGAACGGCCAAAATACCGCCCCACATACTTCCTCCCTCGACACAAATGGCTCAACACCCAAGACTCCCTGTCCCGGCAAAGAAGCAATTCTCTTTGCGCAATCAAGGTTTATGAGCACATAAAAAATAAAGACGAGTGTGTGCTTTGACGGCAGAGACTTCTATACGTGTAGCTTCGTGCTGGAGCTCCTGCTGCAGAACGCTAAGATTTTTCACTACTTCGACGGGAGCTACGCGGAACCTGCTGAAGATACCGACGTCGCCAGGACGAGATACTACAACGAATCACTGATGGCGTACGGGGTACTCCTGCGCAACATGTCGCCGGCGGAGTAGTTAAGCATTCGCTCATACAAAACGTCATCTGCTTTAGCTCTTGACGCCTGGCGCCACCTGAATGGCGTATACCAGCCGAAGGACTCCGTTTCTTCGAGCCGACTGATCCAGCAGCTACTGGAGACAAAAATGGCCACAGGGGAGAAGGCCAACAGCTACATCAATCGCTGTCGGAGCCTCCACGTTCAAATCGCGAAGTTGGGAAGCTCGATATCAGAGGAAAGTTTTGTCAACATCGTGCTTCAAGGGCTCAGCCCAGAGTGGCGGCCCTGCAAGGCGCTTCTCCGACAGCAGGGGGTCATCTCGGAGGCCGCCCTTTGCGCCGCCCTTCTTGTCGAACAAAGGGATATGGACCAGCAGCGACCAGCGCCACGACGAGAAAGAGAAAGGCTCGCCTTCTACGCCGCCAACACCGAAGAGCGACGGCCGCGACGCCTCTACTGCAAAATTTGCAGAAATTTTGGGCACTTGGCAGATCGATGCGGATCCCGATCTTGCCCTCGCCAGACCAATCCGAGCAACTGGTCCGGCCGACAAGATGCACAAGGCGACGTGCGTCCAGCCCAGGGGTACCAACCCCCCTGCGCGCAATCTGAACCCAGCAGTTCAGCATCAGCAGCAGCAGCCGTCACCGGCTGCCCTTGTTCGCAACGTCATGGGTAACATGGCCATGACAGGCGAATCTCGTCGTCGCCGCATGCGCTCACCATCACCAGAGCCAGCACCACATCCTATCGGCGCGTTTTCCAACAACAACCCGTTCAGCACGCGCTATGACTTTACCGACGACGACGATCAAGACTGGAATCTGCCAATCCCTCTACTTGAAAGTCCCCCGCACGTATCTGACATGCGGGTGGCGCCACTCGACTGGCTCTCGCATGAGCAGTTTCTGAAGTTCGACACACCTCACATCGTCACGCCGCGACTGGCGCGGCTCGCACGTGACGACAACAAGCGCTACAACACCTGGTACCTGGACAGCTGCTGCGGCCAGCACATGGTGGGCTCCGAGCGTTACATATCCAACGCTGTCGCTACCCCCGCGGTCACCTACGTCACTGTGGCAAACAACACGCGCGTGCGCGCACGCGCGCAAAGCATCGTCGTGCTCAAAGCACGGGGAAGCCGGACGCACATCACACTCAACGATGTGCTCATCGTCCAGAACCTGCGCTTCAACCTGCTATCCGCCGCTCAACATATGGACTGCAGCGTTGATCTTAGCACGGACCGCGAGACACGTGACATCCTGCTGCACTACGAATCGCCGACAATTTCCCGCAGGCAGATCGGCAGAGCGCACCCCAAAAACGGAGTGTACATCATCGATTTCGACATCCCCGATTGCAGCGGCGATTCGAACGAGTTAATCGACCTCGTTCCACTGCGCTTCGAACACATACACCGCAGGGATTGGAAACACCCTGACGGAAGACCGTGGGTGCCGCATCACCCACACCCACGCGAACTGGCACTGCACGACCATGACCCAGACGGCATCTGCAGGGACTGCCACACGCCAACAGAAGAAGGGATGCACCAGCGCGATTGCCGGTCGCGGCCTTGCCGCCATCGCCGAAGCTGAGCGACACGCGCCACCAGAAGAAGGCATGTCCACGCTGGAGCTGGCAGTAACCACGCAGCGCGTTTTCGGCACCGACCAAAGCCCTCACGCCGGACCTCCTTCCCAGCGGCTCGAGGGCCTTCTGCGCGGACAACGACGTGGAACCTTCGACGCGCGCGGAGTTCCGCGCCCCTACACACGTGAAGAATTACTGAAGGTTTACCCCCACTGGCGCGACCCCACGAAGAAACTAACCGTGGCAGAAGATCTGGCGCGCCGCGAAGCCGAGGAGCTTCGCCGACAAAGTCTCGCCGAAGCGCGCGGGACATTCGCTTGCGGCGCCTGGGGCGCCGAGGAAGAGGAGAGAACGTCCAATGAAGGGGGGTGGGGAAGCGCTGGAGGATGGGGAACGAGCGACACCGGCGGAACCTGGGCCACTGCAAGCGGCGGCTGGGGCGCCGCATCTGGCGGCAGCGGCAGCGGCTGGGGAACTTCCCGAGAAGAACAAAAGGGGGGAGAAGAAGCAACGGCTGAACCTGCTATTGTTCCCCTCGGTCGCCCCCCTCGTCGCGCCGCACCCGCGTTACCGCTACCTGACATTCCGCCACACCGCGACCCATAGGACACCATCGACTGGGGCAACGAGCCATCGACCCCGCGCCGCACCGTTTACGGACCTGCCCCCGAACCGCGTGAACCCACCTTCGTCCCTGGAACCAACATCCCTCTCTCTGAAATTCGCGAGAGAGAATTCTTGGCGCTGATGTTAACTCCCGCCAACGATGAAGACGAAGCAGCAGAAGAAGCAGCAGCAGAACCCACCCCAGTACCTGACGAAGACCCCGAAGAAGCCCGCGCCCGCTACATGCGCACCTCCGGATTCCGCGCCGACGATGCGCTCTAGCACCAGCGCCTCGGACATCCCTCTCGCGCAACACTGAAAAATTGCATTGACACGGGAGTTTTCGCTCCTGGCGCACTCCTGCGCCTAGATGGCACCGAAGTAAGAGGCGCGACACACCCGCGCAACTGTACCGTCTGCCCGGAAGCTGCACTAAGTCACCAGCCATTTCCGCTGCTCGAGCCAGGAACTAACCGCTACCCCAAGCTGCACAAGGTGTACATCGACTTCCTGAACGTGGGACGCGCTACGTGTGGGTCGTGAACATAGAAGCGCGCAGCAGAGCCTACGAAGTATTCCGTCTCTGGCTTGCACACGCGCAGCGGCAATCTGAGGAGAAGCTGAAGATCTGGCAATCTGATGGCGCAGCTGCATTCAAGAACAAGGAAATGCATGACTATCTGGCGCAAAAAGGGATCGAGCATCACATTTCTCTCCCTTATGCGCACCAGTAGCAGGGCGTAGCCGAGCGGATGAATCGCACGCTCATGACGAAGGCGCGGGCGCTAATGAAGCAATAGAAGTTGCCGCCGATCTACTGGACCTACGCGATGCACCACGCTGTGCAGGTGCACAACCTGCTGTCAACCACGGCCATCACTGGCAACCTGTCCCAGCATGTGAAGTGGACCAGAACCAAGGGCAACACATCCACGCTCCGCGTATGGGGGTGCATGGTACAGTATCGCCCGCCGATGTCAACCATCGGCAAATTCGCTAGCCGCGCGCGATGGGGAATCCACCTCGGCATCAGCCACGAGCACACGGCATGAATCATCCTGGATCTGCTCAGTCAGAAGACCACCCACGCGCGTGACGTCATCTTCTACGAACGCCTCTTCCTCGAGCAATCCCGCCCTGACGAGGAAACAAACGTGAATCGCGTCTACGCGAATGAGGGGCACAGCTACGCAAAACCCGAGGACGAGGCTGCTGCAGCAATCCTGGAGCAGGACACCAGGCGCGAGTTCACCAGAGGGGATTGCCACAGCAGCGACGACGACGACGACTCCTCAAGAGGAGGAATGGGCGGAGCAGGAGGAAGCGGCAGAGGCGCAGCATCACCAGCACCACCTGAACCAAAAAGCGATGATGACGATGTGCAGGAAGTCATCCCGCAGCATCGCCACGACAACACCGTCTCAAGGCTGCAGCTTCTCGGCCTTCACACCGCCACCTCAGCGGCGCCACGTGTCGTCGAACCAAAAAATCTGCTCCAAGCTCTCACTGGACCACACAGCAAGGAATGGCGCGAGGCAATGGACATGGAAATCAAAGCGCTCGAGTCCTGCGACACCTGGGTACTCGTCGACCGCGCCGCAATCAAGGGAGCAAGGATCCTCTCAAGGAAATGGGTCTTCCGCGTGAAGACCGCTGTGAACGGTACGATCGAGCGATTCAAGGCGCGCTGGGTGGTGCGCGGCTATGACCAGAGGCACGGGATCGACTTCGACCAAACGTTTGCGCCGGTTAGCCGACACACCTCCGTCAGAATCCTGCTCGCCATCGCAGCAGCAAGGCACCTGTCGCTGTGCCAAATCGACGTGAAGAGCGTGTTCCTGTACGCGTTAGTAGATGCAGTCATTTATGTGGAACAGCCGCACACGTACGGAGAAGGGGATTCGCACGTGTGCCAGCTGCGCAAATCCCTTTACGGTATAAAACAAGCACCAAGGCTCTGGCAGCAGTACGTGCACAACATCTTGCTTGAAATTGGATCCAAGCAGATGCCTCACGACCCAGGGATGTACCGCTGTGATTTCCGCGGCGAATACATCCTACTCACGGTCTACGTCGACGATCTCCTTTACACAGGGTCAAGCAACGAGCTGCTCGAGCAATTCGAACGGAATTTGCCGGGGCGCATCGATATCACTTGCAACTACGAGGTGAAGCAGTTCTTAGGGCTTAATATCCACTACGCGCCAGAAGCCATCCACCTCTCAGCGGCTAAGTATGCAGAGGAGCTTGGGAAGCGCTTCAAGATTTCACCTGCGCCACTCTCCACCCCTTACCGCACTCCCGAACCGAACCACAAACTCGACAACAAAGCCCTATCCCCCGCTGGAATCCAAACCTACCAGCAACAGCTGAGATGCCTGCTCTTCGCCTCTGTCACCTGCAGGCCTGACCTTTCCTACATCGCGAGTCAGTTGGCTCAGCACTCTCGCAAACCAGTGGCTGAGAACCTTCTGGATCTGCAGCGCGCCTTACAGTTCTTCATTTCAATGCCCAAGATTGGGCTTTCCTACTCAACAGTGCCGACCCCATCCTTCAACCTCATCGGCTACGTGGATGCTGATCACGGAGCAGACCCCGACAATCGACAGTCCAGGACTGGCTTCCTGTTCCGCCTCGAGCCAACGGGACCAATCTCATGGAACTCGTAGAAACAGGAGCTGGTTGCCGTGTCATCGGCCGAAGCGGAATTCATCACTGCAACAGCAGCAGTTTGCGAAGGACTCTACCTGCAGGAGCTACTGCAAGAGGTGAAAATCCAAGTTTCGCCTAGCTTTCGTCTGCACTACGACAACCAGAGCGCGATTTGCATCGCGAACAAGCCTGGATTCGTCAACCGCACAAAGCACATCGCGCTGCGGTATTTCTTCGTCAAAGATGAGGTGGACAAGGGGAAGGTGGACTTGACGTACTGCCCAACAGGTGACATGGCAGTAGACTTCCTCACGAAGCGACTGCCACGTCTGTAGTACCAACACTGCTCCAAACTCAGCGGAGTGGTCAAGCAGGTCAAGTCAAGCTACGGCCAGGAGTGAAGGGCGGTGTTACGAATAGTGAAATACTATTGTGCACTTCTCACCGCAGCTAAGTGAAGCACGCAGTATCGAGAATGAATGCGAGGAGTCAGAGTTGACTCGAAGTGACGCAGACAGTTAGAATGGATCTGGACCGTCGGAGCAGACGGCATCGGGCAGCTACAGGGAAGAGGGTTTTGGCGGGAACAGTTTCGTAACCGTTCGAGCCGCACGGTTGGGAATGAATTTGAATAAGGGAATGTACCCCTTGAAGTACATGGCTAGCTAGGTCGATTCGTATTCCCTGTACTCATAGTAATATTTGCTGTATTTGCATGTTTTAATTATCTCATGCATTTTATATTCACTCTGCTATTGAGGTCAAGGGCCCACCACCACTACTCAGACGTGTGCGAACCTTCCCGAGGTGATCCTAGGATCGAGTTTATATAAGATTACAGAGAAATACGAAAGGACCTAGACTAGCCATATACTCTAAGGGGTACACTCCCTTATTACAGCGAAAACCGTGCGGCGCGGGAACCCGTTTCAAACCTGTTCCCGCTCTTTTCACTTCAAATGTTTCTGCCTACATCGGTCTTGATCAGACGGTTACCAGTGTCGCTTCGAGTCTTCTAACTCCTCGACTTCGTACTCGGTAGAGTCGGCTCCTGCAGCATAGAGGAATGCCTTCCCATAAAGTTTCATATCGTAACACTCCCCTTCGTTCTTGGGCGCGCAGGTGGCTGACTCGGTTGACTACTCCGGTGAGGTCGGAGCAGTGCTTGTACTGCTGACGTGGCAATCGCTTGGTAAGAAAGTCAGCTGCCATCTCTGTGGTGGGGCAGTATGCGAGGCCAACTTTGCCCTTGTCAATTTCGTCCTTGACGAAAAAGTATCGAAGCGTGATGTGCTTTGTGCGGTTCACGAATCCAGGCTTGTTCGCGATCTTGATGGCGCTTTGGTTGTCGCAATGAAGACGAAAGGTGGGCGAAGCTGGGATTTTTGCTTCCTGCAACAGCTCCTGCCGGTACAACCCTTCGCGAACTGCTACTGTCGCGGCGATGTACTCTGCTTCGGCCGATGACAGAGCAACCAGCTCCTGCTTCTGTGAGTTCCAGGAGATTGGTTCTGTTGGTTCCAGGCGGAAGACAAAGCCGGTTCGTGACAGTCGATTCGCAGGATCAGCAGCATGATCTGCGTCTACGTAGCCGTTGAGGTTGAAGGAGGTTGTCGTTAGCGTGGAGTAGGAGAGCCCGATGTCAGGTGTGGAAATGAAGGACTGCAAGGCGCGCTCCAGGTCCAGGTGGTTCTCAGCTACTGGCTTGCAAGAGTACTGTGCCCGTTGGCTAGCGATGTACGAAAGGTCGGGTCGGCACGTGACAGAGACGATCAGTAGGCACCCCAGTTGCTGCTGATACAGTTGGAGTCTTGCGGGCGACAGAGGTTTGTTGTCCGTTTTGTAGTTGGCACTGGGGTTGCGGTAAGGAGTTGACAGTGGCGCGGGTGAGATGTTGAATCGTTCCCCCAGCTGCTCAGCGTACTTAGAGGCTGACAGATGAATTTCTTCTGGCGCGTAGGTGATAATCAACACCAAAAATTGTGTAACGTTGTGGTTGATGGTGATGTCAACGCGCTGCGCCAGGTTCTCTCTTCGAACTGATTATGAAGCTTGTTGCACGTATCGATGTACAGCAGATCGTCAATGTAGACGGTAAGGAGGATGTAATCACCGTTGAAGTGAAGGCGGTACATACCCGGGTCGTGCGGCAGCTGCCTGAAGCCAATTTCCAGGAGGATTTATGCAGATGCTGCTGCCAGAGGCGCGGTGCCTGCTTTATCCCGTAGAGGGATTTCTTCAGCTGATAGACCCTTGGGTCTCCTTCCCCGTAGGTGTGCGGCTGCTCCACGAAGATGGTTGCGTCCACCAGCGCGTACAAAAACGCGTTCTTGACGTCGATCTGCCGCAGTGGTAAATGCTTAGCGGCGGCAATGGCGGGTAGAATCCTAACGGAGGTGTGACGGCTAACGGGAGCGAAGGTTTGATCAAAATCAATGCCGTGGCGTTGGTCCTAGCTGCGTACGACCCAACGTGCCTTGAAATACTCGATAGTGCCGTCAACGTCAGTTTTCGGAAAAAAAAAAACCCATTTTCCGATTAGCACCCTCCTCCCCTTCACTGCTGCACGATCGACTAGGACCCAGGTATCGCGTGATTCCAGCTCCTTTAGTTACGCGTCCATAGCGGCACGCCACTCCTTGGCGTGATGACCGGTTAGGCCCTGGTGAGGGTTCTTGGGCTCGACGGCGCGCGTGAGGGTAGTAACAGACGTGTGTAGGCGGAGAAGCTGTAGGCCGGACACATTGGTGGTGCTTGTGGTGTATGTGGTGTCCGTGGTGGTGACCTCCACCACGTCGTCATCGTCGCTCTCATGGGCAGGAGAGGAAGTGCTGGGCTGGGTGTGGCGACGCAATGGTCCTAGTGCGGGTGCGTCGTCGTCATCGTCACAGTCGTCGTCGTTGCGCGGGCGAGTTGGTACGCCGGGGTGTTCGTTGGCGGGGTCGCGATCGAGTGCTGTTGCTGCTGCCTCGTCTTCAGGAGATGCAAAGCTGCAGCCGTTGTTGGCGTAGGCGCGTGCGACGTTGCGACGCTCGTCCTCCATCCACTGTTGCAAGGTGAGACGCTCGTAGAAGACTTGGTGTCAATGTCAAGAATCAGCCAGCCCTGGTACTCGTGACTGAGCCTTAGGTGGACTCCCCAGCGTGCGCGGTGAGTAAACTTGCCGGTTGTGGCCGAAGTCGGCCGATACTGCACCATGCACCCCCAAACCCTCAGCATGGAGGTGTCTCCCTTTGAGCCGGTCCACTTCATGTGCGGGGAGAGATTGCCCCTGTTGGCCGTAGTGGAGAGAAGGTTGTACAGGTGCACATCGTGGTTCATGGCGTACGGCCAATACTTTTTCGGCAAGCCAAACCGATTCATGAGAGCACGCACTTTCGTCATGAGAGTGCGGTTGACCCTCTCAGCGACGCCTTGCTGCTGGTGAGCGTAGGGGAGAGATAAATGATGCTTGATTCCCTTTTCTGCGGCAACACTTTCCAGTTCGTTTCTGCGAAACTCCTTGGCGCCATCGTTGCACGTGCGCGAGCCAGATGCGGAAGATCTCAGGAGCCTTGGAGCGAACGTCAACGCTTGCGATCCAGACGTGGCGTGAGTACGCATCCATGAAGGTGAGCATGTATCGTTCGCCGTTGATGCGGTCGAAGGTGAGCACGATGAAATCGCTGTAGACCTTCTGCAGCTTCTTGCAGCGGTTGGTGCTTGGCTCCAGGGAAGGGTAGGCTTGGTGTGTGAGGGCGGCTGTGGGACAGACTGTGCAGATGTTTGGGTATGAGGTGGCGATGGCATTGGAAATGTAGCGCCTTGATCCCACCATGTGCTGCCCGCATCAGCTATCCAGGTACTACGTATTGTAATTGTCGTTGTTGCCACGCGAGAGCAGGGCGAGCCGCAATGTGACAATAGTTGGTGTGTCGAGCATGAGAAATTCGCTGCGGTCGTTCCAGTCTGTGGCTGGTCGCGGGTCGTAGTAGTGCGGATTGCTCTCGATTAGCAAAATTAACAGGTTCAGAATCTCTGGAGGGCTCTTCAGAATCTCTCGATCTAGTTCTTAGCCTCTCCAGCCCTCTCCTATGTAGTATAAAGGGCCTAGAGCCAGAGTAGGGCCTCATTCTTCATTGTTCAGTTGCCCTTTGCTCTCCTAACCCAGCGGCTATGGAGAGAGATCGAGAGAGAGAGAGGGAGAGAGCGAGAGAGAGGCTCTGGATCTAGGCCTTAGCCTCTCCAGCCCTCTCCTAGGTAGTATAAAGGGCCTAGAGCCAAAGTAGGGCCTCATTCTTCATTGTTCAGTTGCTCTGTGCTCCCGCTGCGACAGCGCTGGAATGTCGACTTCACAGCACGACAGACATGCTAGCAGCTAGTCCAGGACCGTTGCCAAGAGGTCCAGACAAGTCCCCAAGTGCACTACGCGCTGCTCGACGCAGAGAAATCTCTCGACAAGGGGAAACTCTTCCCACAGACTTCATCGGTGCGGTGGGGCAGGGGGAGGGGAGGTCTCCTTTGCGGCAGGCGGCAAAACCTCCCAGGGAAACGGATGCTGGCACTGGGGGGGGTGAGGTGGGGACGGAGCAAGCTGGGCATTGGCCGGAGGCTCTGGCCGAGACTCAAGTGGCAGCGGTGGTCGCTACTAGGGAATCCGCTGCGAGGGAATCGGCTGCGAGGGAGATGCCGCAGGGGGAGGCACTAGTGTATATTCGGGAGGAGTTGGAGACGGAGGCCGATCTGCCTGTGGGGGGGGGGGGGGGGGGGGGGGGGGGGGGGTGCGGCTGAGGAGACGGCTGCTGCGACGGCCGTTGGCGTTTATGGTGACTCAGCCTTTCTGACTGCCGAGGCTGCTGAGGCGCGGGGCCCGGTGCTACCGCCTCAGAATGAGGAGATTGACGGTGTGCACGGCGGTACGGGTGAGCCCGCGCATGAGGAGAACGATATTGAGGTGGGCGCCGGTGCCGCCCGCTCCGCCCGTGGCCGGCTCCGCCTTCGGCCAACACCGCGATGGCTCGAACAGCGCTGGCACCCGTCTAGCCTGGTCCCATCCATGAGTGGCTCCGGCAAGAGTCGTTGCCACCAGAGCAAGAGCCTCGTCCGCCATCAGCGGAAGAGCGACTAGGGGAGGTGGCAGCAACGACAACAAGGCAGAGAGCACAGCGCCGCGAGTGCCAAGCCCGGCGGGAGAGAGGAGAGCCGGCACCGAATGTGCCTCAGCAAGACCCGCGCCCGACACGCGGAGCAAATCGGATCCAGTGGGTGGCGCCGGCTACACCGTGGTTCCCAGTGGGCAGGGGAGGGGGGAGGAGCGGAACAACGGCTGGCGGAAGAAGGCGCGGTGGAAGACCGCGAGCCCCGCCAGAACCTCTGAGATCGGGGACCTGGAGGGAGCGCCACAGGCGGACGGACCCTAGTCCAGCGGAGGAAGTGGGGGAAGAGGCGGATGCTGAGAACTCATCTAATGACCCATCATTTATCCCCTCACCAACCCCATCCTCTAAGAATGTCGAGCTAGAGCCTGAGCAACATAAACAAGATCCGGAGTGATTGCCGTCGGCGCGGCTCCACCAATCCAACAAGCAGGGAGCCAATGCTAGCCCCACAAGAAGAGCGCCAGGCAGACGTGGTAGAAAACCAAGACGTCTGTTCGCCAAATGAGTTGGCGGAGATGGAATCACTCTGGGCGAGAACGGACGCGTGGGACATTGGACGGCTGACAAGGGGCAACCAGCCATTCGTCGCCAGGAGGTTGCCACCTGCCGTGCTAGCAAACTTCTCGCTTTGCCTGCTAGTTCCACTACTTCGCCTCCAGAAATATCCTAACTGCCCAGGGGGGTGGCGAGTGCTCTCATTTTTACCACAGCTCACACTCCGTCCTCAAGCTGAGGAGTCCCTAGGAAATCGTTGGGCTGAAATCGAAGCGTGCCTGAATAAATTCCGGTTGGGGGAATGGGACAAGTTGTACACTGAGGCGATAACAGTTGCCCAAGGCCAGGAACCAATCAGACACGAGCCAAACACAACAAGGCTTTGCTCCCGAGCTGAGGGCCTCGTGCGGAAAGGCAACCTCTCCAAAGCGGTAGCTACGTTACAAACAACCCCGCTGGCGAAATTGACTGCTGAGACTGTCTCGGCCTTGCGAGAGAAACACCCAGCGGTAGCATTACCACTTCCCTACTGGGTTGCAGGGGAACAGAGCTCGGAACTTTCTGTGAGCCAAGAGAACCTTCGCAACATATTGATGATATGCCAGAGCGGGGTCGGTGCGGGCCCTTCCGGACCCAGCCCGGGGGAATGAGGAAGTGCTGACACTCTTACGTGGAACGGTCAACCACTTTCTTGGCAACTTCCTTCCCCAAGCTGTGCGAGATGTGTTGCTTCCATCTCGACTAATCGCCCTGGAGAAACCAGGCGGTGGAGTCCGTCCCATTGCCACTTGGGAGATGATTCTACGGTTAGCAGCTAAGGCGGCGCTATGCAAATTAGGGTCGGCGATTCGCTCCTTTTTTATCCTGGTGCAATTCGGCGTAGCAGTACAGGGCAGCGCGGAGTGCATTATACACTCTGTTCGAGCGTGGCTGGAGGAGGATAGCTCTTGCGTAGCTTCCAGATCAACATCGAGAATGCTTCTAATAGCGTGGAGCGAGCGACCTTCATGAATGCTATCCAGTGGTCCCCACTCAACCTACTGATCCCTCCCGTCCGGAACCTCTACGACGGCCCATCCGCACTACTGCTCGACGTGGCGTTCGAAGAGGAGAGAGCATAAGTAGCACCAGAGGCGTCCGCCAAGGCGACCCTTTAGGCCCACTCCTGTTCGCAGCCACCATATAGCCGGCCCTCCTCCAAGTGGCCATGACGTTCTCAGAAGTGACCATCGTAGCCTACGCAAATGATATCACAATGGTAGGGCCCCCGGAGACGGCAACATTGGCGTTTAACATACTCACAGACAATCTGCAACGATGCGGACTCCGTTGCAACTATAGCAAATCGACGGTGTGGGGACCGGAACTGGACCCAGAACGCAGTACACTCCCGGTACTGAGCAAATATACCTTCAGGCTGGACTTACGGCGGAACTCACAGGAGAGCTGGCCTCGAAGCATCTGTCGGCGAAGGTTCGTGCGCGGAAGGCACGCACCTAGATCAAAGAGTTTAAAGTCGGTGCAGGTCGGGTGACCGGCTCGCATCAGATCTTGGATGTAGCCTCTGCCTATTTTCGGAACATCTTCGGCAAAGACCGCCGAACTGACTTCTCAGACTGGGATCTCACCTCGCTTCAGCGGCTGGATGCTGCGGTAGCGGAGATCATATAGGCGGGCTGGAGCGAGCAGGAAGTCAAAAAGGCGGTTGCGGCGATGGCAAAAAATAAATCGCCAGGCGGTGACGGGCTGCCTAAAGAACTCTTCAACGCTCACTGGGATCTGCTGGGGGAGAGTTTCATGGCCATGGTGATGATTTTTTAGGCATCTGCTACCCTGCCATCAGAAACTAAAGAAGCGGTTACTATATTGCTGCATAAAAATGGGGAGAAAGACGAGCTCAACAACTATCGGCCGATTACCCTGCTTAACTTCACTTACAAGGTTCTGGCGAGGGTGGTGGCGGATAGAATGGAGTCGGTGCTTCATCTGGTCATCTCCCCGGAACAGTATGGGTTCATCCCCGGGGCGGCGCCTCTCGGATGCGGTGGCACTGGTGGCTGATATGATAGATGCCGCGAAAAATGGTAACAAAGACTGGTATCTTCTATTGGTGGACTTTCATAAAGCCTTCGACTCGGTGTCGAGGGACTTCGTGTTCGAAGTACTGTCTCGGATGGGTTTTCCGGAACGTTTTGTTGGGTGGATTAAAGGCTTGCATGACAACACATCAACGAAGCTGCTGGTCAACAGCTGGATGGGTAAAGGCGTGGAAGTGGCGTCAGGTGTGCGGCAAGGATGCCCGCTGGCGCCTTACCTCTTCCTCTGTGCAGTAGAGCCGTTGGCGCAGGAGGTGGAAAGGAAGGAGCTCGGCCTATCCAAGCAGGGTCTGCGCTTCAACTATCTCGGCTACACCGACGACACAATGTTGGCCCTGCAAGGAGAGGAGCAGATAGTTAAAGCAGAGAAGGTGCTGGACAGGTTCGAAAAAGCGTCTGGTTTGGCAACTAACAAGGCAAAGTCAGTCTTACTTCCTCTTTGGCGCGAATCTGAGCGCGAAGGGTGATGGCTCTAGCTGCTTCAAATGGGCCGGAGTGGATGAAGCAGAGCGCTTGCTGGGGGTCTAGGTAACACCGTCCGGAAGCTATTTGCCAACCTGGGAGAAGGCGTGGGAGCACATCGTGGGAAATTTAACAAAGTGGCAGCTGAAGTACCTCACGACAACTGCAAGGGCTACAGTTGTCAACTGTTATATCACCCCGCTGCTGGCATTCCAAGCACAGATTTACCCCCCTCCGGCGGACATATGGGAGGAGATTACCAGGTTGCTGCAGAGCTTCACTTCAGGCAACCGCGTTGCGACGGTGAAGGGCTTTATTCTCTAGAGCAGGACGCTATTATACACTCCAAGGGAGGCAGGCGGTATCGGTGTGAAGGACCCAAAGATAGTGATTACCTGTCTCGCCGCCAGGAGGGTGGGCCTCTATCTTATGGAACGGAACCCCATGAAGAAAGCAATCATGTTGCAGGCGGCAGATCTACCCCTGGGCGATGACACCTTCTCTTCGCACGCGAATCTGTTGAAACACTGGAAGGGGAAGAGCATGAGATGGAAGCAAACGTGCGATAACTTCATCAACTCCCCGCTCTGCGCCCGGCCAGCGGCGGTCAGCAGAGAAGCGGTACTAAAGGGGCGGCTGGTTTTCAACAAAGCGTCCTTGCTTCAAACGCCCGTCCGCGGGCAGAAGGATAGTAAAAATCTCTGGGAAGTGCGTGTGGGGGAGCTGCTGGCGGAAAATGGCGGTGAGCCAGTGTTGAAGCAGCAGAAGGAGCTCTCACGGCAGTTAGGCGGAAGCGGTCCGGCGAGACTGGCGGTGAAAGCACTGACCTCTGTGCCAGCGTACTGGTT
Organism: Closterium sp. Naga37s-1; assembly: GCA_947471745.1. Classification (NCBI taxonomy): domain Eukaryota; kingdom Viridiplantae; phylum Streptophyta; class Zygnematophyceae; order Desmidiales; family Closteriaceae; genus Closterium; species Closterium sp. Naga37s-1. The sequence goes on along the minus strand of CANJKZ010000926.1, from coordinate 176,242 downwards.
GCAACTGTTGGGTTTCCCTTCAGCCCCTCCCTGCTCGGCTGGCTCTACCCCCCCACTGAACATTCTGGATGGGGGGGAGGTGATTTCCATCAAGAGGATGAGGGAGTGCTGGAAAGCGGCATACCAGGAATCGCGCAAAAGGGAGAAGTGGGCAAGAAGGTGGGGGAGGCACATCAACTGGAAGCGGGTGGTGGCAACACGAGACGCTGTCAGTTTCCAGCCGTCCACGTGACGTCCTCATCCGAATCCACGGCCTAAACTTGCAAGTGGGGGAGCGTCTTGCATTCCTCATCAGGAAACCAACCTGCCCCTACTGTGGGGAGGAGGAGACTCTGGACCACTGCCTCCTTCGCTGCCCTCGGATCCAGACGATCACCTCCGCTCTCAGGCGTGCCGTGCGCATGCTAAATCCCAACCATCCCACAGCCACGCTCGGCGACCTACTGTTCCGGAAAACGGGGTCCAGCTCAGCGTTTCTGGACCTGACCTTCACATCCATCGCATTTCATCAACTGTGGGTTGAAAGGTGCGAAGCAGTTTTTCGAGGCCAGAAGTTTCGCACGAATCGGGTCCTCCACAAGATCGAGTTCGCATTCAGGCAACATGCACGCATCTACACCTGCAAGTTTGGCACGGTTCGACATGAACGACATCGGAGGAATTTTACTGGGGAGCAGAACATGCTAGGGAAGATCAAATTGGCTGGCAAGAGCTGGAAGTGGACAAGTGCGTTCGCCTCACTGTGGTCCAGGCGGAGGGCAAGCACCTCCCATCCATAGATATCTCATCTAGAACAGTAGCTCAACCTCTGTTCCTCACGCGCGGTTACGACCGTTATGATGATATATGCTTGCTCATCTCGGTGTATATCTATCATTAATCATTAAAAAAGAAAGGTACACTCCCGGAAGGCATTTTGGCAACCGCAGGAGGGATCAGAGTCCTAGGTAGCCCTATAGGAACACTGCAGTGGGCGGTGCATTTCCTACGCAACAGCCTGACAAATGCAGCCGCTTCTTGCGATCTCATCAGCCAGCTACACCCCCAGCACGCATGCCTCCTCTTGTCCCGCTGCATCTCGTATATCTTGCGGATCTCCTATATCTTGCGGACAGCCCCGGCACAACTTCTCCCACGGTCGGAATGGAGAGGCTGGAGTGAAAGACTGCTTCGAACGGAATTGGAAGCGCCAAACTGCACTGGCCGACCATCGAAATGGAGCAGAGTCTCACGTGGCGGGAGGCGACCCTTCCCGTCGGACTCGAAGGCCTAGGCCTCATTGACCCGGTCTCATAAGCGCCAGTAGCGTACTTGTCTTCAGTAGCAGCGTTGCAACAGCTACTACAGTAGCTGATCGCTCCTAGGGATCACTCCCTCGGCCGAGTTGTGTCACTGCTCTCCCTCAACCCAGACCAAGGAGAGCCGTCGACGCTGGCCGAATTGGAGGGACGTCTACTTGAACAGGCACGGCTGGTCTTGAATGACTACCGCACCAATCTAAATAGCAAACAGCACTTGCAGCTGCTACTGTCTAACCACATCAACAAGGCGAGAGCGGGGGAGCTGATTGCAGACACCAGAATAGACAAACCGGGTGTCGACAATGGGCATCAAGAAGGGACGGGTGCAGGGGACTGGTTGAACGCAATCCCTACCCGTGCAGACCTTACACTCTCCCACGGGCAATTCTCCATGGCGCTAGGACTGCGTCTAGGCCTTGCCTTACCAATCACAGAACAGTGTCCGTGCAACCATGAAAGGTCCGCCATCACCGACAAAAGCTTACTCAATCACCTCCTACGCTGCGGCAAGGGTGGGGGCCGGACACGGACGCACAACGCCCTGGTCTACGCATGTCTACGCATGGCGAATGAGGCAAAGTACATGACGCTGCACGAGACTACGGTCTACTCCCTACCAGTGGACAGGAAGCGGGCAGACCTTGCGATGGTGAGACGACAGAAACCTGGATTACTGATGTCATTGTTACAAACCCAGTACTACAGCGGCGAGACTTAGAGGGCAGGAGATGCTTGGGGTGGGCGGCAGAGGAGGCAAGCCTAGGGAAGCACAAGCTGTATGAGGTGCGGCCTTCATATGTGGGGTTCCTAGGGTTGGCGGTTGAGACCTATGGAGCGCTAGCGACCGACACGGTACGATTCTTCCGCCTGCTGGCCACCAACGCTGCTAAGAGAAACTTCAGGCACGGCCCGCGAACCACAGTAGCAGCACGATGGATATAACCGTGGAAATACATCGGGTGGGCAAGGTGGCCCGGCCCCACCTTGCCCACTCACACATGGACCCCCAGGTAGCATCGCTGCTACTAACTCGCTGCATTTCCAGACGCATAGCTTACCTAGCACGCACCACACCCCTATACCTGCTACCCGAAGCAGAATGGTCAAAGTGGGGCCGGGGCCTGCTTTACACCCTCCTGGACGCTTATGGGGTGCGTCACCCAAGGAGCGAGGTGGAGGAACAGCGGGTCTGGGACCAGGCATCACTCCCACCGAGCTTGGGCGGCCTAGGCCTCACTGACCCAGCCGTGGAAGGCCGCTAGAGCTTCCTGGCGAGTGTCGTGCAGGCCCACACACTCCTCAAACCATTGGAGGGCGAAGCAGGGCCCACCCTGGCAGTGGCACTAGACAGCCCCGAAGCAGCCGACCACAGCCCCAACGAACTACATAGGTGGATCCAGAACTGCAGGGACAGCCTTACGCAGGAGGCTCGGGACCTCATCTCAGCAGAACAAGTCAAACCCAAGGGCCAGCTACAGCACCGCCTTGCCCTCCTAGTCCAGGGGGGCCGGAGTGCAGCCCAGATAACCGCATCCAGACAGATGGAGCTGAATCCCCTGTCAGGTCACACCCAACGCCTCATGTCCCTCATGGGCTATGGGGCAGGAGATTGGCTTCAAGCAATCCCCTATATGCCCTCCCTAGTGCTATACCCCTGCCACTTCACATTCGCTCTCCAGTTCCGGCTCGGCCTGCCGCTCTCCGTACCCGAATGCTGTGACTGTAGCAAATGAGTTGCCATTCTAGACAAGAGATTACCGAACCACCTGCTCCGATGCGGTACGGGGCATGGCCGGACCAACACACATAACGAGCTACGCGACGAATGCACCCGCATGGCGCAGGATGCAGGGTTTGCGGTGCACCAGGAATGCACCGCCTTCAGCCTGGTCGACAACAAGAAGGCCGACCTGGCCTTTCGGGACGGGAAATCGGGCGCGGTATGGCTGGCAGATGTCACAATCACTGATCCTATCAGCAAGAGGGACGAGATAGCAAGGAAAGGGAGGGGCTGGGCAGCCCGGGAGCAAGCGGACAAAAAGATTGACCTTTATCATGGCAGGGCAGAGTTTGCGGGGTTCTTCCCCTTGGCAGTGGAAACCTACGGCTGCCCCTGTAAGGAAGTACCTGCCTTCTTGAAGTCGCTGGCCGACAAAGCTGCACGGAAATTCTTCAAGCGAAGATGCTCCACCAGTTCCGCCAGCGGTGGTCGATTGCCCTGTAGAGAGCTCAGGCGGTGAGCTTTCTCACAAAGCAGTGGGAAGCAGGGTGAGCATTATTTGTGTGGTGGCTGCAATTATTTGCGTGGCGGTGAGCTCAGGCGGTGAGCTTTTCGCGAAAAATTGCAGCCACCACACAAATAATGAGGAAGAGGGACCCCAAAGGGCCCCTTATATAGGCTAGGGAGGCAGTGGGAAGAGGGCAGAGGGAAGAGAGCAGAGGCTAGGGTCCTCTCTCTCTCTCTCTCTCACTCTCTCGAACGAGCGAAAAAATTGTAGCACAGTACAAAAATAATCCTGCGATATTCACACTTTTACCGCGTCCTTAGACAGATTTCTCCAAAAACCTCCACACCGTTCCGAACCCCCATCACAACTTTGCCCCTCCAAGTTCGATCCAAGCCTCTAGCAAACACGCTCGGCTCACGTAAGGACCACGCCTGCCTGGTCGGTATCAGTAAACTTGATTTCCCCGTTCCCCAGCCTAGCCCAGATCCCTCGTCTTGGTTGACTCAGTCACGCCACGATCCCAGCCTAGGCTAGGCGCGTCTATCACGCCACGCAAACGAGTCCTGACATCGTCGGATGACCATGGCGTGTAGATGGGGTATAAGGAATAGACGCGCAAAACGTCTCTGCATCAACCAGTTCGTCTAAGCTCGTTCATCGTATTACAAGCACTTGCGCGATTTCCTGGTTTTGCCCGTGAAGCTGTGTGACAGCATTCAGCAGTCATTCTGGAGGGACGTGCGCGGCGTTTCGTACTGCGTAGAAGAGTCCACCACGAGGAGATGAACCTATTCCATGCTCTCCGCTCCGTAATGTCCGTTCTGAGACGCCGACGACCGTTCGAAGGCCAAGAAGCTATGGAGGCCGACTTATTCGAGGCAATCCCGCCCGCAGTCTCCTACCCCCCGGAAGGCCGAGTCAGCTTTCCCGCGAACCGCAGCACCGCAACCAGCCGTCCAATCGGGGAAGAAGCGCCGTCATTTGTTCCTGATCAAGCCGCTGGGACTTACCCTCCGAATGTAGAGGCGCGGGATTCTCAACCTGAAACCGGCAGCAGCGCCGGCCATTCTCGCCGGAGGCCGGTAGTCTGGCCGGTGTGCTCGGGACCGAGCACGAAGCCGACGGTGATTACTTTCCGAAATGCGACCGACACTGCTGTGCAATCATATTGGGTCGACTATGACGGAATGGAGGTCCGTCTCAATCCGTCGTTTCTCTTTCGATTATTCGTTGATACCATGTTTATGTGTGAGATACCATACGCTTTCGCGTGTCCGACTCGACGTCGTTATCCGAATCATTTCTACCCCAAACGCCCTGGTGTCTTACTCCATGTGCTCGGTTTCTCCCGTCGCATTGCCTTTGTCTCCCGCCGCGCAGGTCCCGTACGAGTGTCTGCAGCCGGGCCACGTGTGCAGGCAGGATACGTACGTGCAGCACCCGTGGGTGTTTCGCGACGAGGCAACCCACGAGCCGTTCGTTGTCGGCAAGAGAGCTGTACGAAACATTTTCTCCCGGAACAGTACTTCATTTCATTCGTCGACACCTGTGCTCGCTAATGTTCAGTTCTTCGCTCGTTCTTCGTAGTCACCGCATATTTCGTATAAACAAATGTCACATTTAATTCACCTATATTGTCCTCCCTTCCCACCTCCCTCTTGTGAACGCGGTATAACTTAGTTCTCCAACCGTCCTCCACTATATTCCAATTTTGCGTTTACCACAGTTGGCTTTTCCGCAGGATTCGTCACGGAGCGAGATGATCATCAAGCGTCCGGAGGTGCTTCCGTGGACAACGGCATCGCACTATCGGTTTCCGATGGAATTCAGAGGGTTCGTGGCTGCGTTGCTCCTCTGCTGCAACAGAACAACGAAGCAGCAGCACCCGCAGGTGAGACGAGACGAGCAGATGTGACGCCAGCTTACAGCACAGCCAGTTTTTTCTCTGTAATGCGATCCAGTGCGCTCCCTATCCTCGTAACGCGAATCAATAAGCAATCCAATGCGCTCTAACGTATTACGGTCCTCGTGCTAACGAACTTATATTCATCCCGCGTGCGCCTCCCTCCAACAGGGCCTGCCTGTCGGGCGCGAAGGGGTTCAAGCTGCTCCCCCGCTGGGGGAGCTCCTTGCTGGATTGCCGTCAGATGTGCTGCTTGTGATTATAGCGAAAACGGCGCCAGCCCAACCAGACATCGAGGGCGTGTGCTGCTTCTAGAACCGTTCTTCGATGTGAGGCTATGAGCCCGTAACTGTTTTAGTAACTTATACAGTCCTATGCATGGTATGGTACCGTACCTACATCATGCTTGGTGCAATTCCACAAATTGTTTATTGGATGCATGATTCTTGTGTATAGCCATGGTACGATGTTCCTTTCCATACTCCCTCAATTAGTTTTGCTCCTCAGAGCGGTGATGAAAAAATCATTAATGAGTATGCATTTGTTCCTTAGTATTGTTTGCATAAAGCCCTTACCGGTATCGCCGTTCCAACTGCTGATGTAAGCCCTGCCCTTTGGCCTGAACATTCTCAGAACCATTGTGATTTACCGTGTATGTTGGATAAGCCCAACAATGCAAATCACTAACATGGCAATTTCAGCAATTGGTTGGCAAGACATTGAAAAAATGATACACTTGCTGCTTGGCATCAAACACACCAACCTCTGTCCCACACGTCTCACACATCACTGGATGCATCACCTCCTCTTCACCTCCCGCACTCCCCTCCCCACCAATCACACTTCCCTCGCCACCCCCACCGGTGCTCCCCTGCTCCTTTGCCCCTCCACTCTTCCCCCTGCCCTTGCGCTTCTTGCTGCTTCCGTCTTTACCTGATGGCATCACCAGTTTCTGGGACGTGTTCACTGCACAGTTGACTGCAAAAACTGCTCTGTACTGTGTGGTGAAGCGCTCGTGCCTGAAGGGATTCATATGCAGCAGAGGGTTTGGGGAGATTAAGGGAGGAGAGTGGAGGACAGGAGAGGGGCGAGCGGGCAGCAGGTGAATGTGCGTGCAAATCCAGGGGCGTGACAGCCAGTGGGGAGTCGGAGGAGGAATAGTGAGGGAGAAGGTGGGGAAGGGAAGGGGGGGAGGGAGGGGGTCGGTGCAAGACAGTGTGTGTGATGTGTGTGTGTGTGTGTGTGTGTGTGTGTGTGTGTGTGCGCGCGCGCGCACGTGCGTGCATGCACGTGTGTGTGTGAAAGAGATCATAATAGATAGATAGATAGAGAGAGAGAGAGAGAGAGAGAGAGAGAGAGAGAGAGAGAGAGAGAGAGAGAGAGAGAGAGAGAGAGAGAGAGAGAGAGAGAGAGAGAGAGAGGCACCTAGTGACTTAGCCTCTCAAGCCTCCCTAGCCTCCCTAGTCCTAGTATAAAGGCCTCAGCAGGCCTTGTGGCTTCTTCATTATTCAGTTCTTGGTTGGGTTTCTCTCCTAACCGAGCGGCTCGCGCCGGCCGCCTTCGGCGGCCGACGCTCGACAGCGCGGCCTTCGGCCGCGCACTAGGGGTGGCAAGTGTCAGCGCACACAAAGCTATAATCAGGCATACAAGCAATGTCAACAACGGCCACGGCCTAGGCAACGCTACGTCCTATGGCAAGGATGGCGGGGGCATCGGCAGAAACTACATCTGATCCGCGTCAAGAACAGCAAGGAGCCCCGTCAACGAGCGATGAAGCTCGCGCACCACCACAGTGGTTGCGCCGATCAGGTCGACTGCAGTCGCTGCGCGCATCACCCGGCACAGACCACGGAGCGCAGTCCCAAGCTGTCCAACGCCCGCAACTCCACCCCGCGCGGGCGCAGCCAACACGGGCGCAAGGAGCTCGGCAAGCCGGTCAGCGGCATCCGAGCACTCTTCCAGAGGGCCGCCTACCAGAGGCACGCCGCGAGACAGTGCCGCGTGACAATACACCTAGATCAGGTGAACGGCCCGCAAACCCTCAAAGAGGCGCCAAAGCTGCCCCAGCGACGCCTCAGGCACATCCGCCGAAGGAGATGGCCCCACCAGCGACTGTACCGGAAAATCAGCAGCCGGAGGAGCAGGATCCACGGGCAGTAGAGACGGATACTGCGGTGTCACCGGTCCCCCTCCCGCGGTCACGAACTCCACGCCCGCCACAGGAGGAACCCATGGCAGCCGCAGACGGTTCCCAGGAGCAGCAGCAGATGCAACGGGAGCACGAGGAGGAGGAGCGGCAGACGAGGGAAGAGGAGGTGCAGGCGCATAGGGCGCAGCTGGAGGAAGTGACACCGGCGCAGGAGCGACGCGCGGCGAATTGCTCAGGCTCGCCTGCCCGTTCCGTTCCTCGCACATCGCGTCAGACACAACCTGCTGCAAGTCGGCCATTGTCACCGGCTGATCATACACCCAGCCGCCACCGCGACCACGCCCTCCCCACCAGCCTCCTCGGCCGCCACGGGGAGCAGCCCAGTTCGCCTGCGAACCACGGCGCCGAGGAGAATCGTGCCGCCGCTGCGATGTCTCCCGCTCGTCACGTGGCACAGGGGAATGAGGCTAATGCTGCCAACGACCCGGGGACGGAGGACGTTGAGCAGGGGGAACGGCAGCAAGGGGTGCGGGAACAGGACCCGCCTGGACGGTCGGAGGCGGCGCTGGTGTCGCCGCAGGCAGAGAGGCAGGAGCAACCAGAGGCGACACGCGAGTCGACTGAACCTCTGCCGAGCTCAGGCCGGCGGTGGTGGCTGGAGGTGGCCGGTAAGTCGGGTCCGCAGCAACAGCAGCAGAAGGCTCCACGACAGGCGCAACCGGTGGCGGCACGGAGGCTACTCCAACAGCAGCAGACGACACCGCGACTACAGGCACGGGCGCCGACATCCCCACGGGGACAGGTGGAACTACCGGCGTGGACGCAGGAGTGTGCGCAAGATCGGACGCCGCAGCCAGCCCAGGAGCAGGCACAGGAGCAGACGCTGAGGCGAGCGCTGGAGCGGGCGACGACGCGGGCGCAGGATCAGATGCCACGGCAGGCACAGACAGCAACGCCACGATGGGAACTGGCGCCGCAGCAGGCGCAAGGACAGGACCAGCCTGAGTCACGGATGACGGCGCAGATCAAGGTGCGGGAAGAGGCGACATCCCCACAGCCGCCGGCGCCGGGGACGATAAGGCCGGAAGGGCTACTGCAGCCGACGCCATGACAAAGGGCCGCGGCGAATACGAATAATAATCGTCACCTATCGATACAGGCATCGCACGGCGGACGAGGCGGCGGGCGAGGAGGAGCGACTGGGAGGGGAGGCGGACCAGAGAATGGCTTCCAGAGGGAAGCACGCCAGGCCTTAACTCGAAGAGTTGATCGAACGGAAGCTGAGGAAGAAGCAGATGATCCTACGTTTATAGCTGCGGTGGTGGAGGAGTCCACCACGGAAGAGTCGGGGGAGTTAGAGGAAGAGGAACGAGAAGGTAGAAGCCGGGCACGGCCAGTACCACGCCAAGCCGCTCCAATCTCAGCTGCCCCGGGTGGGGAGCCTAACCTGCAGGAACCGGACACCACCGCATCAGAGACCCGCCGATTTTCCCCTGAGCAACTGGCCAGAGACACAGTGTGGTTCGGCGAAGTTGAAATGTGGGATCTGACTCCCTTATGCGACAGTCGTCAGCCCCCACTTTCGCACAAACTCCCTGCTGACATTCGCCCGCTTTTCGCCACAGCCCTCCTGACACCACTACTCCACCTCGCGTGTAACCCTGGTTCAGTCGCCGGTTGGCGCCTGTTACTCTTCATCCCGCGACTTACCCTTCGCCTCCCCTCAACGAAGAAGCCCGATTGGCCGGCTGTCAAGTGCCGGCTTCGCCAATTCAACAAAGGCGAATGGCAGCAGCTTTACGACTCGGCAGTTCCCGCAATCACTGGACCACACCCGCCTCGTCATACGCCAGATGCCCTTGGCAAACGTGCCAGGGCAGAAGGCCTCGCGCGAAAAGGAAGCCTTCGCAGGGCGATCCTCGCCCTCGAGTCAATGCCGGTCGCCGACCCATCTGCAACCATTCTCGCCGCTCTCAAAGCAAAACACCCCCACGCGCCACCTGGAATCATCGATTGGAACATCCCCGATACTGTTCAAGCGGCATCGATCGAAAAAGGAGACTTCATAAAAATGTTGTGCCACTGCGAGAACGGGGTGGGAGGGGGACCGTCTGGTATGACATTTGAACACCTGCGTGATGCATCACTCGCTAATGCGGGGGTTACCACACACCTCCACGCCCTCGTCAACACAATCTTAGGAGGCAAACTGCCTGACGAGATCTGCGCGCTACTAAAAGCTAGCCGGCTCATAGCACTAGCCAAGCCAGACGGTGGCACTCGACCGATAGCAGTGGGAGAGTGTATCCTCCGTTTAGCTGCTAAGTCTGCCCGCTCAGCCCTCTCCCAAGAGTGCCACGCGCATTTCCTCCCGGTACAGTACTGCGTATCCGTCCAAGGCGGCAGCGAGGCAATAATCCATGCCGCCAGAGCATTCACCAGCGCAAACCCCGACGCGCTTATTCTGCAGGCGGACCTGGCGAACGCCTTTAACTCCATTAGCCGCGCAGCCGTTGTCAGCGCGCTTCGCGACACCAAACTCGAAAGCTTGATCCCCCTGATCAAGGCATCCTACAGTATGCCAGCCCAGCTGTTCCTCGACGCGGGGTTCAGTTGCGAGGCGCTGACCAGCGAGACAGGCATACGACAAGGCGACCCGCTCGGCCCACTGTTATTCGTGGCTGGAATACACCCCATACTCACTAGGACAGCGGCGGCCTACCCGTCTGTATTGTGCCTAGCTGTCGCGGACGACATCACATTTCTGGGCCCGGCTCCTGAATGTTCCGACGCCTTCCGCCACTTCACGGCAGGACTACGCGACGTGGGACTGACCCACAACCCAGGGAAGTGCGCCGCATGGAGCGCTGCAGTTACAGACCCCTAGCAGCTGCCCGAGGGCGTCCCGCTGCGCCCGGAGGGATTGAGACTGCTGGGAAGCTTCATCGGCTTGGCAGAGGGTGCAGCGGCCTTCCTGCGGTCCCATCTGGAGACAATGTCATCCCCGCTACCCCACCTAGCAGCAATGGATCCCCAGGTGGCGGCGCTGCTACTAACACGATGCATCTCCAGGCGCATCTCCTACCTAGCACGCACCACCCCGCTGTACCTGTTACCCGAGGCGGAATGGTCAAGCTGGGGACGGGCGCTGCTGTACACACTTCTCGACGCTTGCGGGGTACGCCACCCGAGGGGTGACGCAGAGGACAGTCGAATCTGGGACCAAGCCTCCCTCCCACCGAGCCTAGGCGGCCTGGGCCTCGCTGACCCTGCTGTGGAGGGCCGATACAGCTTCCTGGCGAGTTTCGTGCAAGCCCACACGCTACTCGGCGGTCTGGGGGGGCAAGCAAGAACCACCCTAGCAGCAGCACTGGACAGCACCAATTCAGCCGACAACAGCCCCAACGAACTACAGAGGTGGATCCAGGGCTGCAGTGACAGCATCACACAGGAGGGGAGGGACCTGATCTCGGCGGAGCGGGCAAAACCTAAGGGCCAACTACTGCACCGCCTCGCTCTCTTAGTCCAAGGGGGCCGGAGTGCCGCCCAGATTACCGCATCCAGGCAGATGGAGCTGAACCCCCTGCTGGGCCACACCCAACGCCTCATGTCCCTCACAGGCTACGGGGTGGGTGACTGGCTCATGGCAATCCCCTACATGCCAGCCCTACGGTTATACCCCTGCCACTTCACGTTCGCACTACAGTTCTGCCTCGGCCTGCCGCTCTCTGTGCCTTACTGCTGTGACTGCAGCAAACGAGTCTCCATTCTGGATAAGAGACTGCCGAATCACCTCCTCCGATGCGGTACTGGGCACGGCCGGACCAACACTCACAACGAGCTCCGTGATGAGTGCATCTGCATGGCACAGGATGCAGGATATGCTGTGCACAAGGAGTGCACTGCCTTTAGCCCGGTGGACAACAAGAAGGCCGATTTGGCCTTTAGGGATGGGAGCTCAGGGGCGGTGTGGCTAGCGGACATTACAATAACGGATCCCATCAGTAAGCGGGATGAGACTGCAAGGAAGGGGAGGGGTTGGGCAGCGCGGGAGGCAGCAGACAAGAAGATAGACCTCTATCACGGCAGGGCGGAGTTTGCTGGGTTTGTTCCCTTGGCGGTAGAAACCTACGGTTGCCCCTGCAACGAGGTGCCCACCTTCCTGAAGCTGCTGGCGGACAAAGCTGCACGGAGAATCTTCAATGTGGACCCATCTACCTATCAGTCCGCGAAGATGCTCCACCAGTTCCGCCAGCGCTGGTCGGTCGCACTCCAGAGAGCCCAGGCAGTGAGCTTTCTCACAAAGCTGAACTTGGCAGCATGAGCAGAGAACCCCCCACTGGGGGGACCAGAGGGGGAGATGAACTCGGGGGACTGTTTCTCAACGCTAGAGGCACCTTAGATAGAAAAGGGGGGGGGGGGGGGAGGGAGGGTAGAGGTGTGTGTTCGCTAGGTTTGGTGCTCTGAAGGTTCTGTTTGCATGTCCCTGTTTGCTTGTCTCCGTGCTAGATGTGCCCTTCCCTAGAATCTGCATGTCTGTACCAGCCCCACCTATCAATACAAACGACCGTTAGAGAGAGAGAGAGAGAGAGAGAGAGAGAGAGAGAGAGAGAGAGAGAGAGAGAGAGAGATGGCTTGGGGTTAGTCCTTAGCCAATTTCCTCCCTCTCCTGCCTAGTCCTTAGTCCTTAGACGTTTCCAGGGCCGTTTCCCTAGTATAAAGCACCTAGTGAGGAGTCCTTTGAGCTCATTCTTCACTGGTGAGTTCATTTTACTCCCCAAAAACCGGCGGCTCGCGCCGGCCGCCTTCGACGGCCGCAGCACGCCGGCGCGGCCTCCAACCGCGCGTGAGGTGTGACAAGGGAGAAAGCTCCAGGCAACTCAACATGGGGCAGTACAACATGCAGGCATAGTGCAACATCAGCTACAACAACACCCCCGGGCGTGAGAACACCGCCATGGGGAAGCCCAAAGCCAGAGCCGCTTCTAAGGGGGCTGGCAAAGGGAAGGCTACCGCTACTCAACGAGGATCCAACACAGTCTCCCGTCCAGCCTGCGCAGGACGGACGCGGCTGCTGCTACAAGATCCAGCGGGTCGTCCCGGGCAGAATCAGCAAGCCGCGCCAATGCTCCAGGGCCGGGCCCGAGGGCAGCCCCAGGGGAGCCTGGCACATAGCCAATCAGGGGGAGGTAATGCTGCAGCTCCTCCGCCACCACCACCGCCGCTGACTGCTCCGCCGGCTGCATCGCCTCGATCTGCACCTCCTGCTGGACAAGTGTCACGTGCAGCTGATCGAGCACGTACGACAGGAGCGTCATGCATGTCCCAACGTGCATCACGCGCTGCTCGACGCGAGTTGGGGGCGCGCCAGGAACAAAGGCAGGGGGAGGAGGCGGGCTTGGGACGTGCAGGAGAGGTGACGGTGGAATTTGGGGCATCGGGGGTTGAGGCGGCTGTGGCTGGAAGGGCAGAGGAAAACGACGTAGAGGGGACTATGCTGGTGGACGCTGTGGTACCCAGGATGGCAGGTGAAATGAGGCATGAGGAGGCTGCTGCTGCGGCGTCTGCGGCAGAGACGGTGGCGGAGCCGGCATCTGCTGGCGGTTCTGCCGCTGCCTTTGGCGGCGGCTCAACTTCACCCTCTGCCGCCCCACGGGCTGCACAGTCGGAGGCTGAGGAGCCGAGTCCGGACGCGGATCTAGAGCAGACCGCGGAGGCGGCGTTGTCCGCGTCGCCGGCACCTGTAACGGCGGCTGTGCTGGCCGCGGCGGTGTCCGTTGCGACTGGAGAGCAGGGCGGAGCCCCGGCGGCGGAAGACGTGACGATGGCCGCAGCGAGCGCCGAAACGCCTGCTGCTGCCGTGGCCGCAAACAGGCAGGAGCACGGCCCTGTCGCCGAGCCCTCTCTCTCCGCCGACGGGACTGCAAGACTCACGCTCCCTCGCCCCGGATCATCTGTTTGACCTTTTCGCACCACTCCTGGTAGTCTGGTCTGTTCTGCTCCGGCTGGCTACTGATTCGCTTGCGACGCTTATCCTGGAGAAGGGGCCATTCGATCTGCAATGTGGTGTAGGGTTGGTTGGATGGTTTATGAGGAGGGTAGGTTACGGGTAAATGAGGCAACTGAAAGCGGTGATGCAGTCGTCACTATCTACGTAACTGCAAAGGCCTAATCGACCAGGGATTTAGCTGAAGTACAGGCAAGGGGTTAAGGGGATGAGGCATGGGGGTACAAACACATTACATCCTTACCGAAAACAGGCCCCATGCCACCATGCGGCTCTTAAACTTGGTGAACACGGCCCCGCCCCTCTTGAAGGAGAGCTTGAACGCATAAGCGAACAAGGGGTTGCTGAAGGGTGTCCCGGTGGCCTTGTCAAAGTGCCAGTTGAGGGCCCACTGTTCTGCTTTTTGGCAGGGAGGGTATGGGTTGGAAAGGGTTTTGTAGAGAAATCAAGTGGGGGGATGAGAGTCAGGGTGAGCCACATCGCACGGTGATATGTAGCTGCCAACTGGCATATGGTAGGGCATATTGTGTTTTCGAGTTGCACTGCACATACCATCTCTGTACTCGGCTAGGAGTTGATCGTCGTCGAACCAGGTCGTTGGGTGTAGCTCAGTGGGCAGGCTATCCACGAGATGGCTGTAATCGGCAAGGCCCATGCCGGTGTATGCTGCTTGCCTGAGGGTGGAGTTGATAGTTGACCTTGTTGAGGACAGCTGGTGGTTGAAGACTCCCATGGTTGACTTGTCATTGTGCAACCACAGCAGCTTCATTGCCTCGAGCCCTTCTGCAGACAAGTGGACAGAGAATGCGTCGAACACTTCCTCCGGTGCAGGGTAGTACTGTATTTTCTCCGGCGGGTTCAGAAACATGAGCTGAGAGCACGCTAAGTAGGCTTTGTTCTGCGCAAGGGTGTAAGGTATACAACACGACATGGGAGAGAGAAACCAGCAGTTATGAGGGTGGCCGCGTGACCAGGGGATAGTGACTAGCAACACTGTGTGAACTTGCCACGTCACACCCTGCGCCATCCGACACGTCCACCAACAACCCGGCCCACTTGCCACGTCACACCCCCCTACCACAAGCCACGTCACCCCCCACCCACCTGACACGCCTCGCTTCGTCATGCGCAGTGGTCACGTGTACCCTTTCAACCCGCCACGTCATCCCCAACCCTCACCTTCCGCCACGTCACACCCACCTGCATCCGCCACGTCATCCCCAACCCTCACCTTCCGCCACGTCACACCCTCTTGCATCCGCCACGTCCACCAACCAGCCCCACGTGCCACGTCACACCCTCCTGCATCCGCCACGTCCACCAACAACCAGCCCCACGTGCCACGTCACACCCTCCCACCGCATGCCACGTCACCCCCCACCCACCTGACACGCGTCGCCTCGTCACGCGCCGCTCCCGTGTACCATTCCAAACCGCCACGTCAGCCCCAACCCTCACATTCCGCCACGTCACACCCCAACCCGCCCTACTTGCCACGTCACACCCCCCACCAAGAGCCACGTCACCCCCCACCCACCTGAAACGCCGCGCCCCGTCATGCGACACTCCCTTGCACCCTTTCACACCGCCACGTCATATCTCAACCCTCACCTTTTGCCACGTCACACCCACTTGCATCCGCCACGTCCACCAACAACCCGCGCCACTTGCCACGTCACACCCACCCACCCCATGCCACGTCACCCCCCACCCACCTGATACGCGTCGCCTCCTCACGCGCCGCTCCTGTGTTCCCTTCGAAACCGCCACGTCAGCCCCAACCCCGCCCTGGTTGCCACGTCAACCCCAACCCGCCCCATTTGGCCCGCCACATACCGGGAATGGGTTTGTCTCCTGCAACACTAGCACTCGTGCCTTGTCCACGGCGCTCATCGGCGGCGGGGTACCAGCCATAGGCAGGGCTGCCGACCCGCCGGCATAGCTGGCAAGTACTCCACGACGCAGGCCGAGCTGTGCAAACATGGCGTACATCTCAGACCGCAGCGCCTGGAACTCCTCCCGTGTAACAAACTGCTCGTGCTCCGCACTTTCACCTAGGGCACCCATGAGCGGAGGAAAAGGGTGTGAAGAATCCCCCCTCTGGCCAAGGGGATCAACGTCTTCTGCAGCAGTCCCGTGTGCCCTCACACTATCACGCTGGCGGGAAAAGGGGAGCTCAGGGAAGGGATTGGAGTGCCTGCCTGATGCCCGCGCGAAGGACCGGCGAGGGGGGAGACCGCCCTGCCCCGGACAGGAGAAGCGTGGAGTTGCCGAAATGGGTACGAGGGTGAGGCAAGTGGGGAGTGCGTGACGGGGGCGGGTGGAGGGGATTCGGATTCCTCTCCTCTTGGCGCGCCGGGTGCCGTCGCAGCGACTTTGCTCGGGCCGGCCCATGGCGTGTAGAACCTTGGTGCTCCTGTGGATAGCGGTGTAACACTCGCTCTTCCGGCAGCCTTCGTTAGCTGCATTCGTTGCACGCTTACGGGTGGCCCAATGCCTGTAACGCGAGGGGCTGAGATGTAGAGGGAGTAGGATAAAAAAATTAGAGTCGATCGGTTTCAATACGGGGCCAGACATGCATCCATAACATCAAAGGTTTGAATCTAGATCGGGTTTAGGGTTGTACTGGTTTGAGACAAGAGGGTTTACCTTGCTTGGCAGATTCGTCGACCTTCTCCTTCCCTGCAGGGGAGAAACAATGTGAAAAAAGGGTGTTATTTGGCACGGTTTAGCAGATGGTTCAACAACCACGCCAGTTGTATTGGCCACAATGCTCACCTTTCTGCTGTCCCTTCGGTTTTGGGGCAGCCTGCGCCTTCTCGTTGCCACCTTTCCGCGGGGTGCTTTGGCGGACGCTGCGACGTTTACCGGCAGGTTCTTTCTTGCCGGTACCCACTGGAACCCCTTTGGCGCGGCCACCCTTTCCTCCTCCATCCCCTTTTGCTCCCTGGCTCCCTTGCTTTTTACCACCCCCTTCACTTTCGACCTTCACCTTACGCGCCTTCGGTTTGCCCGCTTCTTCGCCGCGCGCGGCGTCAACTGCCCCGCGTTTTCGGGAAGGGCGAGTCCGGCCCCCCACCTTCCCTGTACCACTCACCCGTCTGCCACGCCCGCCCCGTCCCTTCACTGGCGCCACATCCTCCTCCTCCTCCTCCTCCTCCTCCTCCTCCTCCTCCTCCTCCTCCTCCTCCTCTGCCTCCTCCTCCTCCTCCTCCTCCTCCTCCTCCTCCTCCTCCTCCTCCTCCTCCTCCTCCTCCTCATCATCATCCTCCTCCTCCTCCTCCTCCTCTTCGTCCTCCCCGCCATCATTCTCATCTTTTTCATCCTCCCCAACATCCGCGTCATCCTCCTCCGCATCCTCTTCATCCTCCTCTTCCTCCGCATCCTCCTCCTCATCCTCCTCCTCCTCCACATCACCAGGGTCTTCATTGCCCCGTTTCGGCCTCGTCCCCGTCGCTGCTTTCTTGCCTCTCCTTCCGCCGGATGTTTTTCTTGCTGCGGGTCGGCCCTTCTGGCGCAATGCTTGACCGCCCGCCTTGCCACTAGCTTCCTTGGCGCCTCGCGTTGCCCCAACTTCCGCGCCTCCGGCGTCATCAGCACTACCTGTCGTCTGCCGCCTCTTCGCCCGCGTGGTGAGGTCCCCGGGCACGGCGGTGTCATAATCGTCCTCCCCATCGCTCTTCCTCTGCCTACGCCTCCCCCGTCCACCAGAAGGAGGAGAGCCACCGACCAGCCCCACCGACTCGTGCTCCCCCACCTTGTCCTTATCCAGCACGGCTGCAGAAACTTCGATCACGGTCGGCTGGAGCAGCGTCAGATGGTGTTGCGATGCCGCCGCCTCGGACTCCTTGGTTGCGGCATGCTCGGCGCGGGGATCGCCTCCGTGGTTTCCCCCTGTCGTCAATCCCTCTATCTCCGCCGACGAGACTGCAAGACTCGCGCTCCCTCGCCCCGGATCTTCGTTGCCGCCAGTGGTGCCGTCGTTACTCGGACCGGGCTCGGTTCCAGCAGAGGCAACATCCGCATCTTTGTTCACTGTAGAAACACGCTTGCGTGGCGTTGGTTTAGGCCCCTTGTCTTCCGCTTTCTTGCCGGCCTCCTCTTGACCGCGCGCGACCTTTTTTGCCGCCGCATTTTTCTGCCCAATGCCACGCGCGACGGACGCATTAGTTTTTTTAGCGCCGCCACCACTCTCCCTATCGATTTGTTTAGACGTCCTCCTTGTCGCGCGGCGGCCGGCCTGTTCCTCCTCCATTGCTTGGTTACGTGTTGCACGTGTCATGGTAATTGTAGGAAAGCAAATTAGCAAATCGCGCGGAAGGGTTGAGCCGGTTTCGAAGGGGTACTGCAACTGAATCCCACGATGGGATTATCGACGGTCTATCACTGTTATTTGTATCCGAAAACCGCCGCTTCAACTAAAGCTGAAATAGTAGCCACTTGTCAGAAACAAGAAGTGGTTGGACTAGCAAGAATGAGAGTACAAGTACAAAACACTAGAGCAATGTACCCCCTAGAGGCTAACCCACTGTAGCCTACAAACTATAACACATATAATGTTTGACACACCCCCATAGGCTAAGTGGGGGAGAGCTAGGGGTCACAAGACCAGTCAAAGCAAAGCAAAGCAAAGCAAGCTCAGGGTGGATCTCAAGGATACCACACAAATTCCGAGCACAAGCAAGTGGTCACAAGACCAGTTCACATGCAGTTTGATAATATAACAAGAGGTACAGTGATCACAACCTAGCAAGTGTAAGCATGCAGGTATATATATAGAGATCACAGTACAAGCAGAGTCAAGAAGTGAGCAAGTGAGGGACAGTAGGCACAAGGCCTAGAACAGTACAGAAACGCTGATGATCACAAGGCGGAAGCGCCTTGGTGAACACATCAGCAGTGTTGGCCCGAGTGGCCACGTACGAAAGACGAAGCTGACCACGCTGCTGCAGCTCTCGAGCAAGGAAGTAGCGCAGAGCGATGTGCTTCGTTCTGTGCTCCAGTCTGTGCTCCTGACACAAGGCAATGGCTGCCTTGTTGTCGACGTACAGCACTGGAGGAGAACGAGGCCGCTCTCCCAGGTCGGTCAGCAGGTAGGTGAGCCAGCGTAACTCCTGTGCAGCCATGGCTGTGGCGTAGATCTCAGCCTCACAACTGGAACTGAGAACTGAAGACGAGCGAGTAGAACGCCAAGAAACTGAACCACAGCCAAGGCTGAAGGTGTAACCCTGAGACGACCGCTGCGTAGCCTGGTCGTCAGCCCAAGAAGCGTCTGAGTGCCCAGTGAGGACAACGTCTCTCCGTCCTCCAAGCACAAGCCCCATGCCCGACGTACTGCACAAGTAGCGCAACACCCTCTTAGCTGCATCCATGTGCTCCTTCCGGTGACGGCCAGGAGCGACATAGCGTGCTAGGATGCTAAGAGGGTATGCAAGGTCAGGTCGAGTGCAGGTCATCAGGTACATGAAGCAGCCCACAATATCTGGATACGGGCCACTCGGCTCTACGGATTCATCCGAAGGCAGAGATGAGAGCGAGTGACCGGTAGGCAGAGGAGTGGGCTGAGGCGAGGAGTACGTGAAGCGGAAGCGCTGAAGGACCTGCTGCACCATGTGTGACTGAGTCAAGGTGATGGTGCGCTGTGCTCTGTCCCGGGTGATCCGCAAGCCAAGATAGCTTGTCAGCTCACCCAGGTCTGTGCACGTGTGTCTCTTCTGCAGCTCCGACTTCACGTGGGCGAGTGCCTCAGTGTCAGCAGTAGCAAAGACCAAGTCGTCTACGTACACGAGAACGTAGAACGGCGGCAGAGTGGTGTCGGTGCGTAGAAACAGCGACGGGTCAGCAGTAGAAGGAGCAAACCCAAGAGCAGCAAGAGTAGTCCTCAGTGTGTCGTGCCACTCACGGGGTGCCTGGCGGAGACCGTAGACTGGCCGCCGGAGGCTCCACTGGGTACCAGGAGGGAACGACCCAGTGAAGCCAGGTGGGCGGCGCAGCCAGATCTCCTCGTGCAGGCTGCCATGTAAGAACGCAGTGCTAAAGTCAAGAGAGTGGAGCTCGTAGTCACGCTGAGCGGCGACGTGCAGCAGAACCCGAAGAGTGGTCATCTTCGGGGTCGGGGAGAAGGTCTGGAAGAAGTCAACTCCCTCTCGCTGACTACAGCGGCACCCTGAGGGGGGAGGGGGTCTACCACAGCAGCACCTGGTGCGAGGAAGAGAGGCGGGGGGGGGAGCGGGGCAGTGCGGTAGGGGAAGAGGCGGTAGTAGGGGACCGACTCGTCGAACGTGACGTCCTGAGAAGGCAGGACACGGCGCGAGGTGGCGTGGTAAAACTGCCAACCAGACGCGTCCGGGACAAAGCCAAGGAAGACACAAGGAACAGCGCGGGAGGAGAGCTTGTCCGCGGACGTATCGCGAACAAAAGCTCGAGATCCCCAGACCCGGAAACGAGACGCATCGCCAACCTCTCCCGTCCAACGCAGTGTCGGCGAAGTCTCCGGAGCGGAGACACGTGGCCAGAGGTTGAGCTGATGCGCAGCGTATCGGACCGCAAACGGCCACAGAAAGTGGGGGGCAGCCGCATGGATCAAGGAGGTACGAGCGACCTCCATGACCAGGCCAATGCGGCGCTCAGCAACCCCATTCTGCTGTGGAGAGGCCGGAAGCGTGAACGACTGCTCAATGCCCTGCCCCTGACAGTAGGCCCTCAAGAGGTCGGAGGAAAACTCCCCACCTCTGTCAGAGTGCAGACGCAGGACAGGAAAGTCCGAGTGGAACCTCTCGCTAAGCTGGAGACGGGCAGCGCGGATCCAAGGGATCAAGACATCAGGGACTTCACCCTTGGTGCGCAAGGGGAAGACCGTGGTGTAGCGCGAGTAGTCGTCAACAACTATCAAGAAGTACCTCTCGTGACCCTGTCCACGAACGCGGGCTGGGCCCCACACGTCCATGTGGAGCGTCTGCAGGGGAGCAGTCGTCGGGGGAAACGAGGAGGAGTGAGGAGCGGCGCGCTGCCGCCCCTCGACACAGGGAAGACAAGGAGGAGCAGGCGAGGGTGGGAGGGGAGGGAGAACCCTGGGCAGACCAGAGACAAGGTACCGTTTGTGCATGCCACGAAGGCGCTGCACTGACGGGTGACCAAGGCGGTGGTGCCAGAGGACGGTCTCGTGCGCCAGGGAGCGACACGAGCAGGGGCCCGACAGCTGACCTGACGCAGACGCAGACGCAGCTACCTGAGGGGACTCAGTGGTCAGTGTGTACAAGTCCGACCCCGGCTGCCGAGTGAAGGTAGCCAGGTGGCGACCCGTCCGAGCACACGTGCAGTGTGTCACACGCTCGTAGGCAGGGGTGAACTGGTGGACACCCCCGTCCTGAAGTGCACTACCTGCCACCAAGTTCGTAGAGAATGAGGGGAGGTAGAGACCTGACAGTGTGCCCGACGGGACTGCAGGACAAGGGAGGACAGTAGAGGAGGTCGCAATGACCGGACCCCCAGAGGGGTCAGCGAGGGAGACAGCAACCGGCCGAGCAAGCTGCTCAAGGGCAGTGCGGTCACGAAAGATACAGCGAGAAGCACCTGAGTCCAGTGTGAAGGTGTGCAGTGCCTCAGTAGACTCAGTACCAGAGGGCGCAGACTCACGAGCACCTAGAGCAGCAGCCTCACCAGCACCTGGGGCAGCAGACACGCGAGCACCTGGAGCGGCAGTCTCACCAGCACCTGGGGCAACAGACGCACTGGCACCTAGAGCGGCAGCCTCACTGGTCCTAATGCCCGGGTCAGGCGGGACACGCAGGTACTGGTCACTCTCTCCAATAATAGTCAATGCATACATGGCACCAAGGATAGCATCAAAGTCAAGAGCAAAGACATCAATATTCTTTTTCATCAGATCAGCCCAGCGGGGCAGCTCAGTGGCGTCAGGAAACTGTGCACGCCAGGCGTCGTCGAGACGAAAGAAGCAGCGGTGTGCCGTGTGGAACCTCCCACAGGTCTGGCCAGTGCGGTCACCTGTGCGGATAAGGTATGGGCAGGTACCTCCACCCCCAGACCCCCCACGCTGAGAGTACCACTCACGGAGCTGCTGGGAGGTCGGGGTCTCGCTGGGACGCTGCTGCTGCTGCCTCTGGCCACCACTGAACCCTCCACGCTGCTGCACCGCCCCACCGCGCCCGCCACCAGCTCCACCGCCGCCACCACTACCACCGCCACCCCCGCCACCCCCACTTCCACCGCCGCCACCACCCCCTCCTCCGCCACTGAACCCCCCCCCACCAGCACCACTCCCATCACCGCCACCACCCCCGCCTCCTCCACCCCCTCCACTGCCGCCGCCCCCGCCTCCACCTCCGCCACCCTTGCCCCCCTTGCCCTTGCCGCTCTTGCGCCTCCAACTAGGAGCAGACACAGCCCCGACCTCCTCAGCACCGAGGTAGTCGACAGCAGCAGCAGATGCAATGGAGGGGAGAAGGGGGGAGGGGGAGCATCCCTCAAAGAAGGGAGTGCGAGGGTCGCCACGAGAGGCACCTACAGCTACAATGCTCTTCTCAGCTGCAAGGAGTTCCTTCTCGAGCAGGTCGACAGTGAGATCGGTGGGTGAGAGAGCGAGAAAGTGGTCCCTGACACCGCGAAGAGAGTCAGGGAGGCGAGTGACTAGGTGGTAGAGGGTGAGGTACATCGGGGGAGGGTTCTTGGCTAGGAAATCGGGGGGGAGAGCGGCACGGTGGTACGGAGGTGAGTGATGAGGTCAGCTACAGTGGCAAAGGCGGACAGATCGGGGAAGAGGTAGGGCAGTGAGAGACGGCCTATCGCAGCAGTGGCAGGGGAGGAGTAGCGCGCAACTACAGCATCGTACAGCTCCTTAGCAGTCTTATGCTGGCCGAAGTGTTCGCGCTCATCTAACGGCAGGTGGCTGCGAACGGCTAGGCGAGCGTGAGCATCACGGGTCTGCCACTGTGAGCGAGCAGTGCTGTCAGCAGTAGTGGCAGGTGCGGGAGCGGCGCCTGACGTGTGGTCATACAGGGAGACATCGTCCTTGGCAGTGATCTGGAGGAACAGGTGCAGGTCATCTAATCAAACCTCAAACTTAATCGGGCGGCCCTCAGCGTCAAAAGTGAGAACAGTAGGACTGGCCATAGTGGTAGTAGCAGCAGTAGGAACAGTAGCAGTAGTAGCAGTAGCAGTAACAGTAGCAGCTGAAGCAGTACGAGCAGTTCTATCAGCAGGAACAGGAACAGGAGTAGCTGCAGGTGGGGCACAGTGGGGCGGCGTGGCTCGGCTAGGGCGGCGCGGCTCGGTTCGGGCGGCGCGGCTCGGTTCGGGCGGCGCGGCTCGGCTCGGACTGGGCTACGCGGCACTGCGCGACGGTGGGCGTGCGCGTGGGCGGCTGTAGCGGGCGGGCCGCGACTGTGCGTGGGCCTGACTTGCGCGCGGACGGCAGCCTAGAGGGGCGACGCGGCGGCCTACGGGCGGGGCTGCGGCGCTCTGGACGGCCAGGACGGCCGGTCGACGGGCGGCTAGCGGGCTGCTCGTGGGCGGCGCTGGTCGCACGGGCGGCTAGTGGTCGGCGCGCGCGCAGAAAAGGCCGCGCGCGGGCTGCTAGTGGGCTACGCGCGCTAAAAGAAAAAGGGCCGCGCGCGGCACTAGCGAGCTGCGCACGGGCAGCAGGAGAAGGAGAGGCGCACGAGGGCGCACTAGGAGAGAGGCGCTCGAGGGCGCTACGTCATTAAGGCGCTCGAGGGCGCTTCTAGCGGAAAAGGTGGGCCCTTAGGTAAGCGTTCCTAGGTGTAACCTACGCTCTTAATACCATGTCAGAAACAAGAAGTGGTTGGACTAGCAAGAATGAGAGTACAAGTACAAAACACTAGAGCAATGTACCCCCTAGAGGCTAACCCACTGTAGCCTACAAACTATAACACATATAATGTTTGACACCACTAAGCTTCGAGCTAAGGCCGATCTGGAGAGGCGTGTGTCAAACAGCGAGCAGCGTCAAAGTATTGGCCCAGAGAGTGACGGAAGCAGGTGGGTGGGGCACGAGGGTGGTTGGGGTGGGTTGCGAGACTAGAGAGAGTACTGTAACCCTATCAGGCTATATCGGACGGTGTACGTGTAGCCACCCTAGCATAAACCCACCTACCGCTCGATCTCAGCCGCTCAATGGCTGAAGTACCTCTTGGCTGGTGATTGTGTTGCGGGGGGAATCGTTTGAGATGCGTCGGCCAATCACGGTTGCCAACGCATCAATCACTACAAATGGTAAAACGGTTGTGAAACCAAAAGTGCGAAATTAGTCAAATCCCTGCAAAGTACAGTGTTGTCGCGAACGCACAGTGTTGCACATAGCAGCTAAATTAAATTCAAACATACAACAATAGATTTCATCAAACACTAAGTTGCAAATGGTTTAGTATGGGGTTGGGGTAAGTTAATCGGTGATTCTCACATCACACACAAAACGACCGTCCAGAAGTATTACTTCTGACAGATGTACTGCGCACTTTTAGGCTTTGCCACAACGGTTTATCGCCAGCGGACGACATTCTAACACGATGATCAATAGTAACAAACGAGAATCAGTTGTGGTATGGTGTTGGATTGTCATCCATTCTTGCACAGACATTAAACAAGGTGCTTAGAAGGAGTGGTATGAAGCACAGGCCCAACGCACAAGCGTAGATGCGTTACCGACAGCCATGTTTAGACTGTGCGACGATGCAGCGTTCAGGCCTGCGGGTTGCGCGACATGGTGAATCCGTTGTGGTATGGTGTTGGATTGTCATCCATTCTTGCACAGACATTAAACAAGGTGCTTGGAAGGAGTGGTATGAAGCACAGGCCCAACGCACAAGCGTAGATGCGTTACCGACAGCCATGTTTAGACTGTGCGACGATGCAGCGTTCAGGCCTGCGGGTTGCGCGACATGGTGAATCCGTTGTGGTATGGTGTTGGATTGTCGTCCATTCTTGCACAGACATTAAACAAGGTGCTTAGAAGGAGTGGTCTGAGGCACAGGCCCAACGCACAAGCGTAGATGCGTTACCGACAGCCATGTTTAGACTGTGCGACGATGCAGCGTTCAGGCATGCGGGTTGCGCGACATGGTGAATCCGTTGTGGTATGGTGTTGGATTGTCATCCATTCTTGCGGGGACATTAAACAAGGTGCTTAGAAGGAGTGGTATGAGGCACAGGCCCAACGCACAAGCGTAGATGCGTTACCGATAGCCATGTTTAGACTGTGCAACGATGCAGCGTTCAGGCCCGTGCGTTGCGCGACATGGTGAATCCGTTGTGGTATGGTGTTGGATTGTCATCCATTCTTGCACGGACATTCAACATCGTGCTTAGAAGGAGTGGTATGAAGCACAGGCCCAACACACAAGCGTTGATGCGTTATCGACAGCCATGTTTAGACAGTGCGACGATGCAGCGTTCAGGCCTGCGGGTTGCGCGACATGGTGAATCCGTTGTGGTATGGTGTTGGATTGTCATCCATTCTTGCACGGACATTAAACATGGTGCTTAGAAGGAGTGGTATGAAGCACAGGCCCAACGCACAAGCGTTGATACGTTATCGACAGCCATGTTTAGACAGTGCGACGATGCAGCGTTCAGGCCTGCAGGTTGCGCGACATGGTGAATCCGTTGTGGTGTGGTGTTGGATTGTCATCTATTCTTGCACGGACATTCAACAAGGTGCTTAGAAGGAGTGGTATGAAGCACAGGCCCAACGCACAAGCGTTGATGCGTTATCGACAGCCATGTTTAAACTGTGCGACGATGCAGCGTTCAGGCCTGCGGGTTGCGCGACATGGTGAATCCGTTGTGGTATGGTGTTGGATTGTCATCCTTTCTTGCATAGACATTGAAACCGTTGTGTTATTGTACAACATTGTCATCCATTCTTGCATATTCATTCAGCACGATGCGTAGAGGTACACTAAACCTCGAGAGAAGACACGCTATAGGTATTCGGTCCACGCAACAATCATACGTTAGGGCATGGAGTTATTGGGTACTTCCCGTATCGTTATCAAGTAAGGGTTGTTCAAGAGCAGGCCTAACGATATGAATGTTTACTAGTTATCAATGACTTGAGTGTCTTGTTAAAATGTAACTGTACATTTGCATTTCCATGTTTGTTTGAAGCCTCTTGAGCTCACCTACGTGATTGCGATTTCCCCCCTATATCGATTCGCGACACAATCACAGATCCAACGGATGTCTTCCCGCTCTTCGTCATCCCCCTCGACTCTCACGCACGGTTCATAAACACAAGTTCTTGAATCAATAGGCACGTCCTTCTCACCGTGCTCGCGACGCACACACACGACCAACCGTCTTAAGATCCAGTGCATTCTTCTCTGCTCACGTCGTGGTCGCTCTTAACGGGGGCGACACGCCTTGTAGGGAAGACGGCCCGTGCTGTGGGCGGTCTGTATTGTGCCTGGTAACGACCACGCAGCTCGACATCGTTAGCCAGTCATAAACATTAGCGCCAACGTCAAGTGCCAGTCGTGCAGTGATACAAGCCGCCGACCACAGTGCGCGCTTTGGCGATGATCGTGTAGCTGTCACAGGCTTCTTGAACGGAGTACTTAATACGTTCACAAGCTTCATCACGGCTAGTTGCTTCATAGGCCATTTCTCGACTCTACAACGGATCCGTAACACATGGGCTCTTTACCAGGTGTCGTCTGCGAGTTCTGCAACAGATGGTTCCCCAACGCCCAAGTTTATGGCGATCATAAGTCACGGCGGATCCCTTGTCAAGGGCTTTCCTCCGTGGCAAGGCCCTCGCGATCTGCACCGTCCGCCGGTCTACACACTCTGCTATTCGTCCACGACATTCTCTTGGACGGTCCCGCTGCGCCCGCTTCACCTACCGCGTCTAACGCATCCAACACCGTCAGTGTGAGCGGTCCTCTTTGCGTGCCTGAAGCTGACGAAGACGAAACACCCTCGGCTGTGAACGAGGGGCCTCCTGAAGATGAATATCAACCACAACCAGGAACTCTTGCGGCTGACACGAGTGACCATCCTGAGAGCCGGCCCGAAGGGAGTCATGCCGCGCCGCCAACAATCATCTCCGGACAGAGCAATGCCACGCCCCTCAATCCGCTCGCGTTGAAGCTGCTGCATTTCGTTCGGCGCGTGAATGGCGGAATGGGAATGGCCGAGGTTGACATCAACGGCCTGCTTCAGCTAGTAGTAGAGCCCGGCCTTGCGCCTCTTGTGACCTCGGAGCTCCGGAACTGTAAGGATCTGGAGCGGTTCGAGATGGAGCGCTTGGCAGGGCTCAATCGCGGATGGTCGGTGGCGACCTTCGAGATTGACGGTCATCCACCACAGCGCTTGCTCTTCCAAAACTCAGCCCAGGTAAGCCGACTTTGCATTCAAGGCCGTCAAATGATGATGAGGCACACAGGGTTTGCATGTACGTAGTTATCCTTGTATTAACCGTACACCCACCTTCACCGCCACTAACCATGCCTCTCCTCTCACCTGCCTTCGCCACCGTACACCAGGCATTCGCTGAAATGTTTGGACATCCCAACAACGCGCCCGGCTTCAAGCTCAAGGCGCGTGTTGATGAGGACCCTGACGCAGGCGACCGTCGCTATACCACGCCTGAAACAGGAACGTGGTGGAATGATGCTCAGGTAAGGAAAGACCACGTTGCCACCCCAAACCCAATCCTTCCTCATGCCTCCATCGCTGCACTGATGTGTCAAGAGCATCTTGAGTGTTAAACCGTGTGTCCGTTGCCGCTTTGTCGTGCACTGCAGGAACACTTCGGTTGGTCCGAAGTTGTGGGGGGGATCATCTTATATTCGGATGTGACGCACATGAGCAACAACGGCCGGAAGAAGGCGTGGCCGCTCATGATGACGCTGCCCAACATCTCCCAGGCCAAGCGATGGGGGAAAGCCGGGCACACACTACTTGCCCTCCTTCCTATCCCCCCGTCTGCAATGTCTGCCGTGGAGAAGGTGATGCTCTTCCAGCGTTGCGTCATCACCGTGCTGCAGCCGCTTCTTGATGGCATCGCCAAGTCCGTACTCGGTTTGCATCTTGCTATGTCATCATCTCACCACCTGCAGAGTATGCAAACCCTCTCTGTATGTAGCATGCCCCTTTGCCCCTCGTCGTTCCTCCCTAAAAGCCGTAACCCAAATTCCTGTTGCCACTCTACCTGTTCCTTGCAGCGGGTTCCGTCTCAGGGACCCTTTCGGTGATTGGCAAACCGTGCGGCCCCTGCTGTACGCCTGGGTGTGCGACTACCCCGAGAGCGGCAAGATCAGTTGCACACTCTCGCATGGATCGCGGATGCCGTGCAGCATCTGCTATGCTGCAAAGGTGAGGTCAAATGCCATCTGCACGCATTCAAATACATTTTTGTTTGAGGGTCGCCTGATAGAACCCACATAGTTACCACCCTTACCTTTTGTATCCCATCTCTCACCCCCGTGCTACAACAGGAGCATCTGAGTGCTGTCAAGGCACGGAACACGCCGCGCACGCCTGAACAGCAGCAATGGATCGTTAACGAGGCGGCTGGGACGACAACTAGCCAGGACAACCCGTGCAAAGCCTACTCTACCTACCCTGTTGAGGTGAGTGACCTGTTTCCCCGGCCCCTGTGTAGTCTATGCTCTCGCCCGCCCCGTCATGAATTGCCAGATGTGCTCTGCCCCATTGAACTCACCCCACTTGTGGTTTAGGTTAGCTATCCACTCTCACGTACACTTCTCCTTCATTCCAAACCACATCCCCATTTCCAGTGCGTGCTCTGGAAGTGGGATGTCCCAGGGACCGCGTGGGGCAATCCCTACCTCGTGGTGATGCCTGACATCATGCACCAGGCGGACCTGGGCATCATGAGCTACATTGTGGCTGTCGTGCGCAAGATGAAGAAGCGGCGTGTGAAGCAGATGGACAGGTCAGTGTTTTGGGGATTGGATTCGTTGCTCTTGGTCACATTCAGTCAAACCATAAGTTCTGTCCTATTACTGACATGTTTCTGCCCTTTTGCCACCGCTGAACTGATGTGTATGGGCAGGCGCCTGTCTCTCATTCGCGACCGCACGCGCCTGAATCACATGCGCCTGCTGGAGAGCGCCTACTTCGAGACCGGAGCATGTGTGGCGGCCTATGAGCACAGGGCCGTCATGCAGGTATGAACCCTCCATTCCCTGTTGCTTGTCCTGGCCTAAACCCTCAAGCAGTCTGCTCATGCTGCCATTGTTTGTCCCAACTCCTCACACCATCTGTGCTCACCCTCCCCTTTGCTGCTATCCACATTCTTTGCAGGTCATGGTGTTTGTTTTTGCAGGACTGCTTCGCCAGCCCCAGATGGATGCCGTTCGTGCCTATCTTGGCTGGTACATCCTGTGCTCCCAGCCACAGGGGCACACTGAGCGGTCCCTCCGGGAGCTGAAGAAGATGACCTCTCGGTAATAATACCACGCATGTAAACCCCTGTGCATGGGATGAATGCTTGGCTACTGTAAATGTGCTCTTGTAGTAGGCAATCTTGTGAGGATGTTGCTGCTAAACTTTGATAGGAAAGGATCAGGAATAGGAAAGCCATATGAATAAGTAGACTCTGTGATTGCATGTGTTGTCATCTCCCACTCCCATCAGGCTCGTTGAGCAGTTGCAGGCTGCGTTTCCAAAGCAGCCATCCTCTTGGTGCCTTGTGAAAACACAACTCATGTCGCACTACATCGACTCCATACGTCGCGCGGGTCATGTGACTGAATTCAGCACCAACATGTTCGAGCACTTGCACGGACCGTTGGTAAAGAGGATCTACCGTCGGTCCAACAAGCGCAATGTAGATGGGCAGATCATGAAGTTCCATGCTAGGCGCATTCCGGATTTGGTGCCGGTGGATGATCCTGCTGGCCGGGACACCGCCATGCGGCTGGTAAATCTGTTTAGTGCTTGAATTGCATGGATATGAATGCAGAATGTAATAATATCAATAGCATATGTTGGCAGGCAATTGAGACCGACACACGGACGCTCATCAAGGAGTCATACTTCCTCCCTGTGGAGTTACCACAAGAACCCACCTCCACCAACTGGTTTGCAAGGAAGTGGGCCAAGCAACACCCTCGTGCCCAAGCTGCCCTCAAGGATGCGCTTATGCGTTATGCAGGATGCGTCACCAAGATTCGAGTAAGTATTTGCAAGTTTATGCAATCAACCATCATTTGGCTGGCTCGTATCATACATGACTAACATCAATTGTTATGCAGGCCCACGCATCGCTGGCAATCCCTGCAGCAGACGACGCCAGCTTCTCAAGAGTTTCTCACTTCGTTCGAGCGACCCCTGACTATTTTGAGAGGCCATGGTACTCAGATGTTGCAGTGGAGGGTGTAAGGTATGGTCGGAGAGAGGAGTGGTATGCAAGGTTGCTTCTGTTGTTCCATACAAAAATACGTGGAGAGAGGGAGGAGCTGGCTTACGTTAGATATTGGAATGCAAGCGGAGAGGATACAACAACAGGATGCCTTTGCCTCAAGTGGACGACAGGAATGTACGCGTACTCCGTGATTCCGATTGAAGCGCTGCTCCGCCACGTCCATGTGGTGAAGGCATTCCATCTGGACAGTACCTATCTCCTTAATAAGTATCAAATGTGATGCATTTATCTTGTAATAAAATGGCCAGCATATTTTCAAGCAGTCACATTTTAGGGAAGTCAAAGCTTAGAAAACCAATTACAAATTCACAACCAATTTGGCACGCTTCAAATAAACGACAATGTACCGGAGTCGCGGATTCGATTTCGACTTCGACAAACAAACGCGGTCCGATTTCATTCCGTGATTGGTCGCGATTTGGCTTCGGAACTTCGCCAACCAAAACACCTGAACTGTACCCCCCTTCGAACCCCCTTCAAAAACCAAGGTTTTTTGTGATGATAGGAGCTAAATTAAAATTTAAAACTACAACAAATACAATAATCTAAAAGTTGGTTGCTAATGTAATAGTATGGGGTTGTGGTAAGGTAGTGGGTTTGTCTCATGTCACACACACAAAGAGCGTCCAGAAGTATTACTTCTGACAATTGAACTAAGCACTATTAGGCTATGCCACAACGATTACGCGTCGTTGGACGAAATTCCGCCAAAACGATCACTAGTGCCAAACGAGAAACAGTTGTGGTATGGTGTTGGATTGGGCTCAATACTTGCATGGACCTTATACAATGTGCATAAAGGGAGTGGTATGAAGCACAGGGCTAACGCACAAGCGGTGATGCATTATCGACAGCCATGTTTAGACAGGGCAAAGTTGCAGTGTTCAGGCCCATGTTTAGCGCGACATGGTGAAACCGTTGTAGTATGGTGTTGGATTGGGCTCAATACTAGCATGGACCTCATACAAGGTGCATAAAGAGAGTGGTATGAAGCACACGGCTAACGCAGAAGCGGTGATGCATTATCGACAGCCATGTTTAGACAGGACGACGTTACAGCGTTCAGGCCCATGCGTTGCGCGACCTGGTGAAACCGTTGTGGTATGGTGTTGGATTGGACTCAATTCTTGCATGGACCTTCCACAAGGTGCATAAAGGGAGTGGTATGAAGCACAGGGCTAACGCAGAAGCGGTGATGCGTTATCGACAGCCATGTTTAGACAGGGCGACGTTGCAGCGTTCAGGCCCATGCGTTGCGCGACATGGTGAAACCGTTGTGGTATGTTGTTGGATTGTGCTCAATTCTTGCATGGACCTTCCACAAGGTGCATAAAGGGAGTGGTATGAAGCACAGGGCTAACGCAGAAGCGGTGATGCGTTATCGACAGCCATGTTTAGACAGGGCGACGTTGCAGCGTTCAGGCCCATGTTTTGCGCGACATGGTGAAACCGTTGTGGTATGTTGTTGGATTGTGCTCAATACTTGCATGGACCTTATACAATGTGCATAAAGGGAGTGGTATGAAGCACAGGGCTAACGCACAAGCGGTGATGCCTTATCGACAGCCATGTTTAGACAGGGCGACGTTGCAGCGTTCAGGCCCATGTTTTGCGCGACATGGTGAAACCGTTGTGGTATGTTGTTGGATTGTGCTCAATACTTGCATGGACCTTATACAATGTGCATAAAGGGAGTGGTATGAAGCACATAGCTAACGCACAAGCGGTGATGCGTTATCGACAGCCATGTTTAGACAGGGCGAAGTTGCAGCGTTCAGGCCCATGTTTAGCGCGACATGGTGAAACCGTTGTGGTATGGTGTTGGATTGGGCTCAATACTAGCATGGACCTTCCACAAGGTGCATAAAGGGAGTGGTATGAAGCACAGGGCTAACGAAAAAGTGGTGATGCATTATCGACAGCCATGTTTAGACAGGGCGACGTTGCAGCGTTCAGGCCCATGTTTTGCGCGACATGGTGAAACCGTTGTGGTATGTTGTTGGATTGTGCTTAATACTTGCATGGACCTTATACAAGGTGCATAAAGGGAGTGGTATGAAGCACACGGCTAACGCAGAAACCGGTGATGCGTTATCGACAGCCATGTTTAGACTGGGCGAAGTTGCATCGTTCAGGCCCATGTTTTGCGCGACATGGTGAAACCTTTGTGGTATGGTATTGGATTGGGCTCAATTCTTGCACGGATCTTCAACATGGTCCACAAAGGGTGTGCTGTAAACATAACGGCTAACGCACAAGCGGATGTGGGTTGTCGACAGCCATGTTTCGACAGGGCGATGATACAGCAATCAAGGGTTTGGTTTGCATCCGACGTTGAAACAGTTGTGTTATTGTATTAGATTGGGCTCCATTCTTGCATGTTAATTCAGCACGGTGCTTTGAGGTCCACTAAAACTCTTGAGAAGTGACGATATACATATTCGGTACATGCAACAATCTTACGGAAAAACACGGAGTTCTTGGGTAATTCCCGTATGTGTCCAGACCACTCTAGAGAACTTGGCCATTTTACAAACACTACCGTTGTCAATTAGGGGTTGTTTTTGTGCAGGCCCATAAGTATGTTTGTATAATACTAATTAAAAGTGAATTGAGTGTCTATGTAAAATGTAACTGTACATTGTCATTACCTGGTTTGGATTAAGACTCTAGAGGTGCGGACCACTTTGGGCTCACCTACGTGATTGCGAATTCCCCCCTATAGCGACTCTCGAAAGAATCACAGCACCAAACGGATCTCTTCCCTCTCTTCCTCATCCCCCTCGACTCTCACGCACGATTCAAAAACCCAAGTTTTGAATCAAGAGGCACGTACTTCTCACCGTGCTCGCGACGCACACTCACGACCAAGCGTGCTAAACTCCAGTGCATATGGCCCTGCTCACGTCGTGGTCGCTCTAAGAGGGGGCGACACTCCTTGTTGGAAAGGGAAATGCCGTGCTGTGGGCGGTCTGTATCGTGCCTTCTCACGGCCGCGCTGCTCGCCAGTCGTGCAGAGATACAAGCCGCCATGGAGAGTTCGCGCTTTGGCGATGACCGTGTAGCATTCACAGCCTTCGTTGACGGTGTATTTAATGCTTTCACAAACTTCAAACAGGCTAGTTGCTTCATAGGCCATTTCTCCACTCTTAGACGGATCCGTAACGCATGGGCTCTTTGCCAGGCGTTGTCTGCGAGTTCTGCAACAGATGGTTCCCCAACGCCCAAGTTTATGGCGGTCATAAGTCACGGCGGACCCCTTGTCAAGGGCTTTCCTCCGTGGCAAGGCCCTCGCGATCTGCACCGTCCGCCGGTCTACACACTCTGCTATTCGTCCACGACATTCTCTCGGACGCTCCCGCTGCGCCCGCTTCACCTACCGCGTCTAACGCATCTAACACCGTCAGTGTGAGCGGTCCTCTTCGCGTGCCTGAAGCTGACGAAGACGAAACACCCTCGGCTGTTAACGAGGGGGCTTCGGAAGATGAACATCAACCACCACCAGCAACACCTGCAGCTGACATGAGTGAGCATCCTGAGAGCCAGCATGAAGGGAGTCATGCCTCGCCGCCGATAGTCATCTCCGGACAGAGCGATGCCACGCCCCTCAATCCGCTCGCGTTGAAGCTGCTGCATTTCGTTCGCCGCGTGAATGTCGGAATGGGAATGGCAGAGGTTGACATCAATGGCTTGCTTCAGCTCGTTGTAGAGCCCGGCCTTGCGCCTCTTGTGACCTCGGAGCTCCGGAACTGCAAGGATCTGGAGCGGTTTGAGATGGAGCGCTTGGCAGGGCTCAATCGCGGATGGTCGGTGGCGACCTTCGAGATTTACGGTCATCCGCCTCAGCGCCTGCTATTTCAAAACTAAACTCAGGTAAGCCGGCTCTGAATCCTTGGAAGTGATTTTCTGATGCGGCAACCTTGTGGTGCTTGTATGAAGTTCTATTCCCTATCCTTGTATGAGATCTGACCCACCAATCAACGCCTCTAACCATGCCCCTCTTCTCTACTACCGTCGACACCGTAAACCAGGCATTCGCTGAACTCTTTGGGCATACCAACAACACGCCCGGCTTCAAGCTCAAGGCGCGGGTCGATGAGGACCCTGACACAGGCGACCGTCGCTATACCACGCCGGAAACAGGAACGTGGTGGAATGATGCTCAGGTATGGAAATACCCCGTTGCCACCCAAAACCGGATCCGTGCTCATGCCTCCATTGCTGCTCTGATGTGTCTGGTGCATGTTGAGTGTGTCATGTTCGATGCACATGCTATGAAGGTCGTTTAATCCGCGTGGCGACTAGTTACCTTGGTGGTGTTTGACCGTGTGTCCGTTGCCGCCTTTTCGTGCATTGCAGGAACACTTTGGATGGACCGAAGTCGTGGGGGGAATCATCCTATATTCGGATGTGACGCACATGAGCAACAACGGCCGGAAGAAGGCGTGGCCGCTCATGATGACGCTTGCCAACATCTCCCAGGCCAAGCGATGGGGGAAAGCCGGCCACACGCTACTTGCCCTCCTTCCTATCCCCCCTTCTGCAATGTCTGCCGTGGAGAAGGTGATGCTCTTCCAGCGATGCGTCACCACCGTGCTGCAGCCGCTTCTCGATGGCATGGAAAGGTCCGTACTCGGTTTGCATCTTGCTATGTCGTAACCCAATCACCTGCATAGTATGTAAAGCTTCAAGATATGTAGCAGTCCCGTTTGCCCCTCTTCGTATATGCACAAAGTCGTCCTCCGAATTCCTGTTGCCACTCTACCTGTTCTTTGCAGTGGGTTCCGTCTTAGGGACCCTTTCGGTGATTGGCAAACCGTGCGGCCCCTGCTGTACGCCTGGGTGTGCGACTACCCCGAGAGCGGCAAGATCAGTTGCACACTTTCGCATGGATCGCGGATGCCGTGCAGCATCTGCTATGCTGCAAAGGTGAGCTTTCATGCCAAAGACATTGACGTTTGAATGTCGCCTTATAGAACCCATAAACTCACCACCCTTACTTTTGTATCCCATCCCACACCCCCGTGCTACTCCAGGAGCATCAAGTTGATGTCAAGGCACAGAACACGCCGCGCACGCCTGAACAGCAGCAATGGATCGTTAACGAGGCGGCTGGGATGACAGCTAACCAGGACAACCCGTGCAAGACCTACTCGACCTACCCTGTTGAGGTGAGCGACCTGTTGCCCGGGCTACTGTGCAGTCTATGCACTCCTAAACCGCGAGGAATGGTCAGATGTGCTGTGCCCCATTCAAATCACCAGGCATTTTGTTTACGTTGGCTGCCCGGGTCTCGCAAGTACATTTCTCCTCCATTCCCCACCACATCCCCGGTTTCCAGTGTGTGCTAAGAAGTGGGATGTCCCAGGGACCGCGTGGGGCAATCCCTACCTCGTTGTCATGCCTGACATCATGCACCAGGCGGACCTGGGCATCATGAGCCACATTGTGGCTGTCGTGCGCAAGATGAAGAAGCGGCGCGTGGAGCAGATGGACAGGTCAGTGTTTTGGCGGATTGGATTCGTTGCTCTTGGTCACAAAAACTCAAAGCAAAACTATTGTGCTCTTACTGACATGTTTCTGGATTTGTGCCACCGTTAAACTGATGTGTATGGACAGGCGCCTGTCACTCATTCGCGACCGCACGCGCCTGAATCACATGCGCATGCCGGAGAGCGCCTACTTCGAGACCGGAGCATGTATCGCGGCCTATGAGCACAGGGCCGTCATGCAGGTATGAAAGCCTTAATTATTATCATCGTGTGCGATATGCTGCACCCTAAACACACAGCATGCTGAATCCATGTTACAAGACACACCCTGCTGCCTGCCCCCTCCTCAATTCCCTGTTGCTTGTCCCCACCGCCCCTCAACCAGTCTGCTCATGCTGCCACTCTTTGTCCCTACTCCTCACACCATCTGTGCTAACCCTCCCCTTTGCTGCTATCCACGAATTTTGCAGGTCATGGTGTTTATTTTTTGCCGGCCTGCTTCGCCAGCCCCAGATGGATGCAGTTCGTGCCTATCTTGGATGGTACCTCCTGTGCTCCCAGCCACAGGGGCACACTGAGCGGTCCCTCCGGGAGCTGAAGAAGATGACCTCCCGGTACTAATACCATGCATGTAAACCCTTGTGCATGGGATGAATGCTTGGCTACTGTAAATGTGCTCTTGTAGTAGGCAATCTGGTGAGGATGTTGCTGCTAAACTTTGATAGGAAAGGATCTGGAATAGGAAAGTTGTATGAATAAGTAGACTCTGACGTGATTGCGCGTGTTGTCATTCCCCACTCCCATCAGGCTGGTTGAGCAGTTGCAGGCTGCCTTTCCAAAGCAGCCATCCTCATGGTGCCTTGTGAAAACCCATCTCATGTCGCACTACGTCGACTCCATTCGTCGAGGGGGTCATGTGACCGAATTCAGCACCAACATGTTTGAGCACTTGCACGGACCGTTGGTAAAGAGGATCTACCGTCGGTCCAACAAGCGCAATGTAGATGGGCAGATAATGAAGTTCCATGCTAGGCGCATTCCGGATGTGGTGCCGGTGGACGATCCTGCTGGCCGGAACACCGCCATGCGGCAGGTAAATCTGTTTAGTGCTTGAATTGCATGGATATGAATGCAGAATGTAATAAAATCAATATCATATGTTGGCAGGCAATTGAGACCGACACACGGACTCTTATCAAGGAGTCATGCTTCCTCCCTGTGGAGTTACCAGAACAACCCACCTCCACCAACTGGTTTGCAAGGAAGTGGGCCAAGCAACACCCTGGTGCCCAAGCTGCCCTCAAGGATGCGCTAATACGTTATGCCGGATGCGTCACCAAGATTCGAGTAAGTACTTGAATGTTTATGCAATCAACCATCATTTGGCTGGCTCGTATGATTGATGACTAACAACAATTGTTATGCAGGCCCATGCATCACTGGCAATCCCTGCGGCAGACGACGCCAGCTTCTAAAGGGTTTCTCACTTCGTTCGAGCGACTCCTGACTATTTTGAGAGGCCATGGTACTCGGATGTTGCAGTGGAGGGTGTAAGGTATGGTCGGAGAGAGGAGTGGTATGCAAGGTTGCTTCTGTTGTTCCATACAAAAATACGTGGAGAGAGGGAGGAGCTGGCTTACATTAGATATTGGAATGCAAGCGGAGAGGATGCTGCAACAGGATGCCTTCGCCTCAAGTGGACGACAGGAATGTATGCGTACTCCGTGATTCCGATTGAAGCGTTGCTCCGCCACGTCCATGTGGTGAAGGCATTCCATCTGGACTGTACATATCTCCTTAATAAGTGTCAGATGTGATGCATTTATCTTGTAATCAAATGGCCAGCATATTTTCCAACAATCACATTTTACAAAAGTCAAAGCTAAACAAACCAATTACCAAATTACAACAAATTTGGCACGCTCCAAATAAACGACAATGTACCGGAGTCGCGAATTCGATTTCGACTCCGACAAACAAACGCGGTCCGATTTCGTCCCGTGATTGGTCGCGATTTTGTTTCGGA
Organism: Closterium sp. Naga37s-1; assembly: GCA_947471745.1. Classification (NCBI taxonomy): domain Eukaryota; kingdom Viridiplantae; phylum Streptophyta; class Zygnematophyceae; order Desmidiales; family Closteriaceae; genus Closterium; species Closterium sp. Naga37s-1. The sequence goes on along the minus strand of CANJKZ010000926.1, from coordinate 138,704 downwards.
GCTTCGCCAACCAAAACACCTGAACTGTACCCCCCTTCGAACCCCCTTCAAAAACCAAGGTTTTTTTTTATGGGGTGGCGGATGTAGTAGCGGTACTAGTGCGTCTAGTGGAGGCAGCACTGGAGGTGGTACTGGGCCTGCGGGCCCGACGGGAGGGGGTGCTAGACCAGTTGGATGGTATATAGCACAGCAACGGCAGTAGTCCCAGCAGCAGCAGCCACAGCAGGAACAGCACCAACATCCGCAGCAGAGACAGCAGTAGTAGAAGGCACAGCCGCAGCAGCAGGTACAGCGGCAGGTGCAGCAGCAGTTCCAGCAGTGGGGACCTGGTGGACCAGGGAGCGCTGGACGCGGCGGTGGCCCACCCAGCTAGACGTCGCGTGGTATCACCCCTACTCCCTGCCCGTACCTTGTTCAGACTAGGACACGTCAGGGTGGCCCCTGTGGCTGTCTTCACCCTCCGGGTCAGTGCTTAACGAAGCTCACAGACCGCCTCCGCGCGCAGTGCGGCTTTGGCCCCGCTCCGGACTGGGCCCCGCTGGCTCGCTCCCTTGGTCTTGCGTTGTTTGACATGTCTGTGGTACAGTTTCTTGATGCCTTGCGATCTGCTTCTGTTATGTGTGCTCATGTTGACTATAGTGCTGGTGGATCTGTTTGCTCGCGTGTTCATAGCCTAGGTTCCTTGCCTGTTGCTAGTGTAGATGCTTGTGCTTCCAGTCTAGGTGCTTGCGTAGATACTAGCCCCAATTGTACCTTCGACTCACGCGTCGCTCTCCTTCACGCTGGACTTTGGCACGTCTCAGTGCTTCTTCCACGACCACATGACTGTCACACCGCTTCCTGCTCCGGTTCCAGTTGCCCTGGCTGATCCTACTTCAGGACCACCAGTTGCCCGCAGCTCTACCACCCTCCCGTGCCCGGCAGTCCCCTCTGGTGTCCTCACTAGTCTCCACATCCCCTCGTTCTCCAGGAACTTCGTGGGTGTTTGACCCCTTCAGGACCTCGTGTCAACGTGGTAACGGAATAATGAATGAGGAAAACAAGGGCATACAAGGGTTGATATAGGAAACCCTAATCCTAGTGCTAGGATAAATGTAACACAATGAAGAACACCTAGACTAAACTAACAAACTATAACAATTTTTAGTTTGGCACACCCCCATATTCTAGGTGACGGTTGTCCTGTGGAAAGCAACATATAGTCTACGAGCAAGGGTAACAGGACCAGTTAGCAAGAACAAGCAACGGTCACAAGTCCTGTTCACAAGAACAAACAAAGCTCGAGGTGGATCTCAAGATCACCACACAGTCCGAGAACAAGCGAGAGACCACATGGCCAGTCCACACGCAAGGACATAGCAAATATAGAAGATGCAACAATACAAGACATGCATGACAACCATCTCTACGAAAGCAAAGGGCCAGAAGGCCAGTCCACAAGCAGGTACATATGATATATAGTGAGATGCAAGAGTACAAGACAAAGCATCTCTACGCAAGCAAGTGAGGGCCGGTAGACACAAGGCCTAGCTGGGTGCAGAAACGCTGGTGGTCACAAGGCGGCAACGCCTTGGTGAAGATATCTGCAGTGTTGGCCTCAGAGACCACACGTCTCACTAGTGCCTGGCCTCGCTGCTGTAACTATCGCAGAAGGAAGTAACGAAGCTGGATGTGTTTCGCCTTCCCAACCAGTCGGGGCTCCTCGCACAACAGGACAGCAGACCTGTTGTCGGCGAAGAAGACTGTGGGAGAGCGAGGCCGCTCACCAAGGTCGGTGAGGAGGAAAGACAGCCAGCGAAGCTCCTGGGCGGCCATGGCCGCAGCGTACACCTCTGCCTCACAGCTGGAACTGGAGACTGACGACGCCCAAGTCGACCTCCACGAAACAGCTCCAGTCCCAAGGCTGAAGCAGTAACCCTGTATAGACCGCAGCGACTAGGCGTCGTCGGCCCACGACGAGTCCGAGAAACCTGTACGTGTAACTGGCAGCTTCCCTCCAAAAACAAGTCCCATGCCCAATGTACTCACCACATACTTCGCCACTCTCTTAGCAGCGTACCAGTGGCAAGGTTGGTGTCTCCCTGGCGCAACAAAATGCGCAAGGACGCTAAGAGGGTAAGCTAGGTCTGGGCAAGTACAGGATCAGGTACATGAGACAACCCACCAACTCAGGATATGGACCACTGGACTCAAATGGCTCGTCCGAAGGTGGAGCCGTGAGCCCATAATCCACAGCAACAGGGGTGAGCTGCACCTTGAGAACGGGAAGCGAAACCGCGTGAAGATCTGCTCGACCATATGCGACTACATCAGCGTAATGGTGCGAGCTGCCCTGTCCCTGGTGATCTGCAGGCCAAGGTAGCGCTGCATCTCACCAAGGTCAGTGCAAGTGTGTCTCCTCTGCAGTTCCTCCTTCACGGAGGCCAGTGCGTGAAGACCAGGTCGTCAACGTAGACCAGAACAAAGAACGGGGTCGAGCAGCGGCGGACGAACAGCGACGGGTCGGCAGACGATGGAAAGAAGTCAAGCGCTGCAAGAGTCCTACGAAGTGTGTCGTGCCACTCGCGGGGAGCCTGGTGCAGGCTGTGGACCGGTCGACGCAGCTGCCACTGGGTCTCAGGAGGGAAAGTGCTAGTGCAGCCAGGCGGACGACGCAGCCAGATCTGCTCGTGTAGGCTCCCCTGAAGGATTGCGGTGGAGAAGTCCAAAGAGTGCAACTCGTAGTCGCGCTGAGCTGCGATATGCAGCAACACCTGAAGAGTGGTCATCTTCGGGGTGGGAGCGAAGGTCTGGAAGAAGTCTACCCCCTCTCGATGACGGAAGACTCTCGCCACATAGCGCGCCTTGAACACCGGTGGTGATCCAGGCGGCCGCTTCACCTTATAGAGCCTCATGACACACTGACGACGTTCGTCCCAGGTGGTGGGACGGCGTTGACGTAGGTGCCTGTGGACCTATAAGATGCCATCTCTGCCTCCTCAGCTGCTATCCAGTACGAAGCCCATGGTCCCGAGATCGCCTCGGCGTGGTTGCGAGAAGATCTGGATGTGCCGTCCTCCTGGATTCGCTGGCACTTTCCCGGTTGGGACCCACTGGAGTTTGAGATGACCAGTCTACAGTCTCCGCCAGGCGCTTCGTGAGTGGCACGACACTCTTCGCTCCACTCTTGTTGACCTCGGGTTTAGTCCTTCGTCCGTCGACCTGTCGCTGTTCGTTCACTCTGGATCCACTCATTTCTCCGTCCTCGTCTACGCCGACGACTTGGTCTTCGCTACAGCAGACATGGTTTCTCTGGCTTTCATGAAGTCCGAACTACAGAAGAGACATACGTGCACTGAACTTGGTGAACTGCGCCGCTACCTTGGCTTGCAAATCACCAGAGACAGAGCCGCTCGCACCATCACACCGACTCAGTCACAGATGGTGCAGCAGGTCTTTCAGCGGTTCGGGATTCAGTTCTCCACCATACATCCCACTCCTCTTTGTGTTGACCACGCACTCGCCGCTCCTCTTCCTGAGGAGCTCTTTATGTTTAGTGGTCCCTGCGCAGAGCTTGTGGGCTGCCTCATGTACCTGATGACCTGTACTCGTCCGAGCCTCGTTTTTCCTCTCAGTGTCCTGGCTCGCTTTGTTGCGACTGGGAGACACCGTCCTGTTCACTGGGCGGCTGCTGTAAGGGTAGCGAAGTACCTGGCGACTACATCAGGCATGGGGCTTGTGCGTGGAGGGAGAGAGCCAGTTGTACTAGCCGGTCACTACGACTCGTCCTACGCCGACGACTTGGAGACCTCCAGGTCTACTCAGGGATACTGCTTTAGCTTGGGCTCTGCTGCTGTGTCGTGGGGGTCTACTCGGTCGTCGTCTGTGGCGCAGTCTAGCGCTGAGGCCGAGATCTACACCAGTTCCATGGCTGCGCAGGAGCTTCGGTGGTTGACCTTCTTGCTTACCGACCTTGGTGAGCGGCCTCGCTCTGCACCGCCCTTGTTCGCTGACAATAAGGCCATGATCCTCTTGAATCGAGATCCTCGACTGGAGGACAGAGTGGAGCACATCGACATGAGGTACTTTCTACTGCGAGAGTAGCAGCGACGCGGCCAGGATTGCTTGGATTTTATGGCCTCAGCGACCAACACAGCATACATCTTCACCAAGGCCCTTCTGCCTGGTGACAACCACAGGTTCTGTCTGCAGTTTGGCCTTGTTCTAGCAGGCCCTCATTTGTTACAGACTTGCCTCGTGTTTCTTGCTCTGTTGTCTTGCTCTTTATATATATATCTGTGAACTCTTGAAGTGGCCTTGTGGCCCCTTGCTTGCTCTCGACTATGTGGTGACTCCGTGATCAACCTTGAGATTTGTGTTGTTACTTCTCTTGACTGGTCTTGTTTTGATGCCCCTCAATTAGCCTATGGGTGTGTGTCAAATGTTATACCGTATGGCCCCGGATAGAAGCGCAGGCCTATTAAAAGTGCATGTGCTTCTATCTGGAGCAATGCGCTTATGGCCGATCCTCAATTATAAGCGCACCTCCTAAAAAAACTTGATTTATTATAAGCGCGTGATAATTCTAGAATCGAAAATGTGTCAAAATACTGTAACGATTTTACTTTAGTAGGCGGATGTGTTGCAAATTCGGTTCTCTTCACGTTCGAACCCTGCACAGGATGCGAGTCCAGTCAGCATGAGCTGTCAAGGGCGCCTTGTGAGTCACATCGACTGTATCTGCCAGCGCGCGCACGAGAATTTCATTCACAACCCCATGTAACTTCGACTCGATTGGCAAGGCAAGCACGAGATCTACAGTTTGATAATCGCAAATTATGCTTATAAATTTGACTCAATTATAAGCGCACCCCCCTAAAAAAACATGTTTTATTATAAGCGCACCTGCGCTTCTATCCGGGGTATTAGTTCTTAAGCTATAGTGAGTAGCACTCTAGGAAGTACAACCATTTTTAGGGTTGATATTTGTATGCCTTGTTCCTACACACATATGATTCCACTTTTTCTTCTTTGAGAACTCCCTCAATATGTCTGTTTGTTTTCTTAGAAGTAGAAGCAACGGAATGTGTGAACTAGAAAGTAAATGGGGTACAAATGTGCAAACCTAAGAGCGTAGCCCTAGAAGGCACCTCACTACAGCCTAACATTGTTATTACACTTTGACACACCCCCATAGGCTAAGTGAGGGGCATCAAGGAAACGAACAAGTGAGAGCAACTGGTCACAAGACTAGTCAAGACAAGAAACACAACAAAGCTCAGGGTGGATCTCAAGATCACCACATAGTCCGAGCACAAACAAGGGGCCACAAGGCCAGTTCGCAGAGGTCACAAGAATATATAAATGCGAGTACAACAGTACAGCAAGCAAGAGACAAAGCTACAGCAACCGAGGGCCTGCCTCAAGAAGTCCTAATTGCACACAAAACCTGTGGTGGTCACCAGGCGCTAAGGCCTTGGTGAAGACGTCGGCAGTGTTGGCCTCTGAGGCCACAAAGTCCAAGCGTGCCTAGCCGCGTCGCTGCAACTCTCGCAGGAGAAAGTACCTCATGTTAATGTGCTTCACTCTTCTCTCCAGTCGAGGCTCTCAAGACAGGAGGATCATGGCCTTGTTGTCTGCAAACAACGTCGGTGCAGAGCGAGGCCGCTCACCAAGGTCGGTGTGTCAAGCTATATTTGTTATAGCTTATTTGTATTAGTCTAGGTGTACTTTATGTTTTCCTAGGGTTAGACGCTTGCTATATCTTGCTTGTTTCTCGGTTTCCTTAGCCAGTTTATTCAGTAATTGATATTGTAACATGGTATAGAGCGAACGATCCTAAGGGCCCACCGTCCCGTCCCCCGCCCGTTCCCGTAGTGCCCCGTAGCCCGAAGCGCGCTGCCCCGTAGCGCCCGCCTATCGCGCCCCCGTCGCCCGTAGATCGCGCCCCCGTAGCGCCCGTAGATCGCGCCCCCGTCGCCCCCTCGCGTCACCCGTTTTTTGCCTCGCGCCCCACCTGTTTTTGCCCCGCGCGTTGCCCGCCAGCCCGCTAGCGCGCAGCAGTTGCACGCGCGTAGCTGCACATGCAGAATTAGCCGCACGCGCAGCCGCGCGCACGTACGCCGCGACCGTACGCATGCGCAGCAGCAGTCGTGCGCACGTCACAGCCATTAGCCACGTACCAGCGCATGCGTACAGTCGCGCGCGCGTCACGTTCCCGTAGTGCTCAGTTAGCCGCACCCTTCCCCACCCGTCGCCCGCTACATTGCCCGTCCCCACGACCTGAAACCGGCCCCCTGCCCGAAACCCACCGTCCCCACGACCTGAAACCACCCCCCCCACCCGAAACCCACCGTCCCCACGACCTGAAACCGCCGCCCCACCTGAAACCTGCCGCCACACACCTGAAACCCGCCGGCCCACACCTGAAACCGCCGCCCCACGCTGCAACCCGCCTCCCCAGTAGCTTACCATGCCGTCAGTAGCACCAGCAGCAGCTTCCACTACCACCACTAGCACCAGCAGCAACTTACAATGCCTAGACTTCCAACAGCAGAACCAACAGCAGCATAGGCTGCCCCCAGCAGCACCAGCAGCAGCTTAGGCTGTCCCCAGCAAAACGAGCAGCAGCATAGGCTGCCCCCAGCGCACTAGCAGCAGCTTAGGCTACCCCCAGCAGAACCAGCAGCAGCGTAGGCTGCCCCCAGCGCACCAGCAGCAGCTTAGGCTGCCCCCAGCAGAACCAGCAGCAGCATAGGCTGCCCCCAACAGAACCAGCAGCAGCATAGGCTGCCCCCAGCAGAACCAGCAGCAGCATAGGCTGCCCCCAGCGCACCAGCAGCAGCCTAGGCTGCCCCCAGCAGAACCAGGACCAGCATAGACTGCCCCGCCAGCGCACCAGCAGCAGCTTAGGCTGCCCCCAGCAGAACGAGCAGCAGCATAGGCTGCCCCCAGCGCACTAGCAGCAGCTTAGGCTGCCCCCAGCAGAACCAGCAGCAGCGGAGGCTGCCCTCAGCAGAACCAGCAGCAGCATAGGCTGCCCCTAGTGCAACAACAGCAGCTTAGGCTACCACCAGCGCACCCCCCCATTTCTAGCTCCTCACGTGGCGTGTACTAGAGTCCTACAGCAGCAGGGCCAGTGTGCTTTCTAGCTCCCGGCAGTGGGGACCTGCGGGTCCAAAGTGTGGCGCCCCCAGCAGTGGCTCACCTAGCAGTGGGCGAGACGTCGGCCCCTGCGGGTACCGGGCCCAGACAGGCCCTGGTGCTGGCACTACCTGCTGGAGTCCTGACCACTCTGCGTCCAGCTGCTACCGTCGACTCGACAACCTCCACCATGAGCGTTGTTGGTCCTCACGCTATTACACCGCACTGGCCCTCGCGTCTTCGCCAGCGCAGTGCTGCACCAGTTGAGTCTCACCTACCTGGTCTAGGACCTTTCCTGGCTCCACGAGTAGAGACCTGTGTTTCCAGTCTTGGTGCGTGTCTTGTTTCGAGTCCGGGCGCCTCTAAGGGTCTTTGTGTAGGAGCTGCAGCTACCACTAGTCTAGCACCAGCCTTTGTCGCTGGCTCGGGTGCGACCTCACAGACTGCACAGCTTTCCTTCACCCTAGACTCTGGAGCGTCCAGTTGTTTCTTTCGCGACTGTACAGACCTCACACCACTGCGCAATCCAGTCACTGTCGCCTTGGCTGACCCCTCTGTGGGACCTGTAGTTGCCCGCAGCACCACCACTCTCCCGTTTCCGGCGGCTCCCTCTGGGTTTCTCACAGGTTACTACACCCCCTCGTTCTCCAGGAACCTGGTGGGTGTCAGTCACCTTCACGACCTAGGTGTAGTCACTACTTTCTTACTGGACGAGCGTGTTGCCTTCTGCACAGTCGGTGCCACTGGGGCCCCTCTGGCCACTTTTCACAGGGAGCCGAGCTCTGGTCTGTACTCACTACATACTGGGTCCCACCACACTGGGTCAGGCCAGGTCAGGTAGCTGCTGTGTCGTGCGACTGTCGGTCCCCAACCCACCCGTCGGTCCTCTTGCACCACCGTCTAGGTCACCCGTCGTTCCCACGTCTCAGTAGGATGGTACGTCACCGCCTGGCCTCAGGTCTCCCAGAGTCGCTTGCCCCGCTTCCTCGCTCGCCTGCGCCGCCGTGCACTCCTTGCGTCGAGGGTCGGCAGCGCGCTGCCCCTCACTCCTCCTCGTTCCCCCCCACCACGACTCCCTTCCAGACCCTGCACTTGGACGTCTTGGGCCCCTCCCCTGTCCGTGGCCCACGTCAGGAGCCCTACTTCCTGATTGTGGTGGACGAATACTCCCGCTACACCACGGTTTTACCCTTGCGATGGAAGGCTGACGTGCCTACCGTCCTCGAGCCGTGGCTACTAGCGAGGGGTGGCGCCCAGGGCCTGTGTGGGCTCCGCCTATACTCGGACCGTGGTGGTGAGTTTTCTTCCACTCGCCAAGAGACGTTCAGTCAGGGTCGAGGGATCATCCAGTCTTACATGCTACCAGCCTCGCCGCAGCAGAATGGGGTAGCCGAGCGACGCATCGGCCTGGTCATGGAGGTTGCCCGGACCTCCATGTGCCATGCCGGTGCCCCCCAGTTCTTGTGGCCTCGGGCAGTCCGCTACGCCGCGCACCAGCTGAACCTGTGGCCCAGTGACGCACGGCCACGGGTGATGCCGGTCTCCCTTTGGATAGGTTCTCTGGGCGTAGCAGCTGACTTCCGTGTCTGGGGTTCTTTGGCTCACGTTCGCGCCCCTGGCGTGAACAAGTTGTCTCCGCGCACTCGTGCATTCGTCTTTCTTGGCTTCCCTTTGGACGCCTCCGGGTGGGTGTTCTACGACCCGGTCACCTACCAGTTCTTCGCTTCTCAGGACGTCACGCGCGACAAGTCTGTCTGTTACTACAGGAGTCGCCCCCACCGAGGTACTGAGGTCTTTACCCCCCAAGTAGCCCCGGTAGCCCCGCCCCTTAGTGTCTTGCTGTCAAACTATAATAGTTATAGTTTGTTAGTTTAGTCTAGGTGTTACACTAAGTTATGCTGTAGAGGGTATAACCCCCTTAGGGTTTGCTATATGCTCCCTTGTACTGCTTGTTTCTACTCATTCATTCTTCCAGTTCTATCTTTGACATGGTATAGAGCTTATTTCTTTACCATGGGCCCACCTCCGCACGCCCCGTTCGTTGCTCGATAGCCGCCCGTAGCGCGCTCGCCGCCCGTTGGTTCGCTCGTTTTAGGGTTTCACATGCTAGCCGCTCGGTAGCCGCCCGTTAGCCGCCCGTCCGCCGTCCGTTCGTCGTCCGTTTGCCGCCCGTTGCCCGTAGCGCCCTCGGCAGGTCCCGCGCCCCCCGCGGACCTTAGTTTGTCCCGTAGCGCGGGCCCCGCGGACCCTTCGTTCGTCCCGTAGCGCGGGCCCCACGGGCCTTAGTTCGTCCCTTAGCGCGGCCTCCCCGCGGGCGCCCCAGTTCGTCCTTAGCGCGGCCCCTGCGGGCGCTTCCGTTCGTCCTTAGCGCGGCCCCCGCGGCCGCTCTCGTTCGTCCCGTAGCGGGGCCCCCCGCAGGCCCTTACGCGCGTCCCATCGTACGCCATCATCCCCCCCTCCGCGCCCCCCCCCCCCTCGTTCGTCCCGTAGCGCGTCCTCCCCCCCCCCCCCCCCCCTCGTGGCCCCTCTTTCGTCCCGTAGCGCGTCACCCGTCGCCCGTAGCGCCCGTCGCCCGAAGCGCCCGTCACCCGTCGCCCGTCGCCTTAGTGCCCGCGCCCGTAACCCTATTTTTTCGCCCGTCGCCTTAGCGCCCGTCGCCTTTGCGCCCGTCTCCTGTAGCGCCTGTCGCCCGTAGCGCCCGTCGCTTGTCGCCCACCGCCTCACCCTCGCCCGAGCTCGCCCGACCCTCGCCCTAGCCAGTCGCGCCCGTCGGCCGTCGCGCGCTAGCACGATCAGCAGCGGCTGCAGCGCGCCGCCCCACGCCAGCGCGAGCAGCAGCTAGCGCTTGCAACAGCAGCTAGCGCTAGCAGCAGTCACTAGCGCCAACAATGGCAGCTAGCGCCAGCAACAGCAGCTAAGGCCTGTAGCAGCAGCCAACGCCAGCAGCAGCCGCCCGTGCCTTCGCCAAGTTCTGCCCGTGCCTTCCACCACACTAGACCGCTCCCCACCGCACTAAACTGCTCCCCACCGCACTAGACTGTTCCCCACTGCACTAGACCACATCCAACCGCCCGTGCCTTCGCTATGTTCTGCCCGACCGCTCCCACCGCACTAGACCACTCCTCACCACACTAGACTCCTCCCCACCGCACTAGACCACTCCCTACCGCACTAGACCACTCCCCACCGCACTCGCTGACACCTACCACTGGTACTGGCGCCTCGACAGGCCCCTACCCCCGTACTAGTGTGCCATTTCGATGTGGCGACAGTGGCCGTAGCATCAACGGTGGCAGCATCACCGGTGGCCGCAGCAGCAGCAGTGGCAGCAGCACTAGTGGCCGCGACAGCAGTGGCCGCAGCAGCAGCCGTGGCCGCGGCAACAGCCGTGGCCGCAACACCTGTGGCCGCAGCAGCAGCAGTGGCCACCGCAGCAGCAGCAGCAGTAGCAGCTGCGGGTTCAGCAGCAGAGCCAGCGGCAGCCTCCACCACGGGGCCCTGTCGGACCCGGCCAGTACACACACCGGTACGTGGGAGCTGCAGCTGGGGTTGAGACTTGTGTTTCCAGTCTTGGTGGTTGCGTAGTTTCCAGTCGAGGCGCCTCAGTGGTTCTTAGTGTGGGAGCTGCAGCTACTACTAGTCTACTACCAGCTTTGTCGCTGGCTCGGGTGCGACCTCACCGACTGCACAGCTTTCCTTCACCCTAGACTCTGGAGCGTCCAGCTGTTTCTTTCGCGACTGCACCGACCTCACGCCACTGCACACTCCAGTCACTGTCGCCTTGGCTGACCCCTCCGTGGGATCTGTAGTTGCCCACAGCACCACCATTCTCCCGTGTCTGGCGGCTCCCTCTGGGTTTCTCACAGGCTACTACACCCCCTCGTTCTCTAGGAACTTTGTGGGTGTCAGTCACCTCCACGACCTCGGAGTTGTCACCACATTCCCTTTGGACGAGCCAGTTGCCTCCTGCACAGTCGGTGCCACTGGAGTGCCTCTGTCCACTTTCCACACGGAGCCGGGCTCTGGTCTGTACTCACTACACACTGGGTCCCACCACACTGGGTCAGGTCAGGTCAGGTCAGGTCAGGTCAGGTAGCTGTTGTGTCGTAAGACTGTCGGTCACTCACGCACCCGTCGGTCCTTTGGCACCACCGTCTAGGTCACCCGTCGTTCCCACGTCTCAGTAGGATGGTACGTCACTATCTGGTCTCAGGTCTCCCAGAGTCGCTTGCCCCGCTTCCTCGCTCGCCTGCGCCGCCGTGCACTCCATGCGTCGAGGGTCGGCAGCGCGCTGCCCCTCACTCCTCGTCGTTCCCCCCCACCACGGCTCCCTTCCAGACACTGCACTTGGACGTCTGGGGCCCCTCCCCGGTCCGTGGCCCACATCAAGAGCGCTACTTCCTGATTGTGGTGGATGACAACTCCCGCTACACCACGGTTTTGCCTTTGGGACAGAAGGCCGACGTGCCTACCGTCCTCGAGCCGTGGCTACTAGCGAGGGGTGACGCCCAGGCTCTTTGTGGGCTCCGCCTGCACTCAGACCGTGGTGGTGAGTTTTCTTCCACTCGCCTGGAGACGTTTTGTCAGGGTCGGGGGATCATCCAGCCTTACACGATACAGCAGCAGGTGCAGTTGCAGCCGCCGCAGGAGAGAGTAGAGGAGGAGCCACACCTGGAGCAGGAGGAGCAGCAGCAGGGGCAGGAGCCGCCGCAGCAGACGTCGTCGGAGGCGGAGCAGCAGCGACTGAGAGACCTGCCTGACCCGGCACCTGCACGCCTGGTCCGTGGTCCTCTACCGTCCCCTCCTGTTCCCCCTGTCGAGTCCCTTGCCTCGTCCCCGTGGACTCGTCGTTCTCCCCTCGGTCGTGTTGTGTCTCCAGAGCCTCGTCGGTCTCGTTACCGTGCTGACGGGCTGTTTCACCTTGTACTTCGTTCTCGTGTTCCACCTCCTCCAGTCCTTCCACAGCCTCCTGAGTCGTCCCTCACTGTGTTTCACGACCCGTTATCCGACTACCTCCATGCCTCCCGTCCTGTCGTCTCTCATGTTCTGTCCGCGTTGGTCACTCACCTGACTGCCCCTCTGTCGTCTGTCTCAGCTCTTGTTATCACTGTCGCTGGCTTTGCCTCTTCCCACCGCCTTGACTACGCCTCCCACCTGGTTAGCGGCACTGCTCGTTTTCCGTTCACTGGGGGTGTTCCTGGTTTTCCCTTGGAGTTCCTGGTGGCAGGCAGTTCGAGCTCGTCTATCTCTGCGCCATGCTGCTTGCCTCTGAGGGGGATCCAGACGCCCTTGACATCCCGATCCCTCGCTCTCACGCCGAGGCGGTCTCAGGACCCTGGGCTTCGTACTGGATAGCAGCTAACGAGGCAGAGATGGCATCTTATAAGTCCACAGGCACCTACGTCGACGGCGTACCACCATCTGGAACGAGCTTTGTCAGTGGCATGTGGCTCTACAAGGTGAAGCGGCCGCCTGGATCACCACCGATGTTCAAGGCCCGCTATGTGGCGAGAGACTTCAGTCAGCGCGAGGGGGTAAACTTCTTCCAGACCTTCGATCCCACCCCAAAGATGACCACTCTTCGGGTGTTACTGCATATCGCAGCTCAGCGCGACTAGGAGTTACACTCCTTGGACTTCTCCACAGCGTTCCTTCAGGCGAGCCTGCACGAGCAGATCTGGCTGCGTCGTCCGCCTGGCTTCACTGGCTCTTTCCCACCTGGGACCCAGTGGCAGCTGCGTCGACCGGTCTACGGCCTGCGACAGGCTCCCCGTGAGTGGCACGACACACTTCGCACGACACTTGCAGCGCTTGACTTCTTTCCGTCGTCTGCTGACCCGTCGTTGTTCGTCCGCCGCGGCTCGACCCCATTTTTTGTTCTTGTTTACGTTGACGACCTGGTCTTCGCCACTCCCGACCGACACGCACTGGCCTCCGTGAAGGAGAAACTGCAGAGGAGACACACTTGCACTGACCTTGGTGAGCTGCAGCACTACCTTGGCCTTCAGATCACCAGGGACTGGGCAGCTCGCACCATTACGCTGACGCAGTCGCATATGGTCGAGCAGATCCTCACGCGGTTCCGCTTCCCGTTCTCCAAGGTACAACTCACCCCTCTTGCTGTGGATCATGGGCTCACGGCTCCACCTTCGGACGAGCCATTTGAGTCCAGCGGTCCATATCTTGAGTTGGTGGGTTGTCTCATGTACCCGATGACCTGCACTCGCCCAGACCTAGCTTACCCTCTTAGCGTCCTGTCGCGCTTTGTTGCGCCTGGGAGACACCGACCTTCCCACTGGTACGCGGCTAAGAGGGTGGCGAAGTATGTGGCGAGTACATCAGGCATGGGACTTGTCCTTGGAGGGAAGCAGCCAGTTACACTTACAGGTTACTCGGACTCGTCGTGGGCCGACGACGCTGAGTCGCTGCGGTCTACACAGGGTTACTGCTTCAGTCTTGGGACCGGAGCTGTTTCGTGGAGGTCGACTCGGGCGTCGTCAGTCTCAGTTCCAGCTGTGAGGCAGAGGTGTATGCTGCGGCCATGGCCGCCCAGGAGCTTCGCTGGCTGTCTTTCCTCCTCACCGACCTTGGTGAGCGGCCTCGCTCTCACCCAGTCTTGTTCGCCGACAACAGGTCTGCTGTCCTGTTGTGCGAGGAGCCCCGACTGGTTGGGAAGGCGAAGCACATCCAGCTTCGTTACTTCCTTATGCGCGAGTTGCAGCAGCGTGGCTAGGCCCGCGTGGTACGTGTGGTCTCTGAGGCCAACACTGTGGATATCTTCACCAAGGCGTTGCCGCCTTGTGACCACCAGCGTTTCTGCACCCAGCCAGGCCTTGTGTCTACAGGCCCTCACTTGCTTGCGTAGAGATGCTTTGCATTGTACTCTTGCATCCCTTTAAATTTGCTCTATATATCTGCTTGTGGACTGGCCTTGTGGCCCCTTGCTTCTGTAGAGATGCTTGTCTTGTACTCTTGCATCTTCCATATTTGCTATATCCTTGCATGTGGACTGGCCTTGTGGCCCCTTGCTTGTTCTCGGACTGTGTGGTGATCTTGAGATCCACCCCGAGGCCAACACTGTGGATATCTTCACCAAGGCGTTGCCGCCTTGTGACCACCAGCGTTTCTGCACCCAGCTAGGCCTTGTGTCTACAGGCCCTCACTTGCTTGCGTAGAGATGCTTTGCATTGTACTCTTGCATCTCTTTATATTTGATATATATATCTGCTTCTGGACTGGCCATGTGGCCCCTTGTTTCTGTAGAGATGCTTGTCTTGTACTCTTGCATCTTCTATATTTGCTATATCCTTGCATGTGGACTGGCCTTGTGGCCCCTTGCTTGTTCTCGGACTGTGTGGTGATCTTGAGATCCACCCCGAGATTTGTTGTGTTTTTGTGAACTGGTCCTGTGACCCTTGCTGTGTGTTGCTTTCCACAGGACTACCGTCACCTAGACTATAGGGGTGTATCAAGCTATATTTGTTATAGCTTATTTGTGTTAGTCTAGGTGTACTTTACATTTTCCTAGGGTTAGGGTTACGCTTGCTATATCTTGCTTGTTTCTCATTTTCCTTAGCCAATTCATTCAGTAATTGATATTGTAACACGGTGAGCAAGAAGGTCAACCAGCGAAGCTCCTGCACAGCCATGGCACCAGCGTAGATCTCTGCCTCTGCACTGGACGAAGCCACAGACGACGACCGTGTAGACCTCCACGACACAGCCCCAGCACCCAAACTGAAGCAATAACCCTGAGTCGAGCGCTGAGTCTCCACGTTGTCGGCGTAGGAAGAATCACAGTGACCGGTCAACACAACTTGCTCTGTCCCTCCAAGCACAAGCCCCATGCCTGATGTAGTCGCCAGGTACTTCCCCACCCTCACAGCAGCCGTCCAGTGAACAGGGCGGTGTCTCCCAGTCGCAACAAAACGAGACAGGACGCTCAGGGGAAAGGTGAGGTCCGGTCGAGTACAAGTCACCAATTACATGAGGCAGCCCACAAGCTCTGCGTAGGGACCACTGGAATCAAAGGGCTCGTCGGGAAAAGGGCCAGTGAGTCTGTGGTCAACGGCAAGAGGAGTGGGCTGTGTGCTGGAGAACTGAAACCCGAACCGCCGAAGAACCTGCTCCACCATGTGTGACTGAGTCAGAGTGATGGTGCGAGTGGCTCTGTCCCTGGTGATCTGCAAGCCAACGTAGCGCTGCAGTTCACCAAGGTCAGTGCACGTGTGTCTCTTCTGCAGTTCGGACTTCACCTCAGCCAGAGCTGCCCTGTCTGCTGTAGCAGAGACCAAGTCGTAGACGTAGACAAGTATAAAGAAAGGAGTGGAGCCAGCGCGAACAAACAGCGATGGGTCGACAGAAGAAGGACGAAACCCAAGGTCACGAAGCGTGGAGCGAAGAGTGTCGTGCCACTCACGGTCCCAGGTGGGAAAGTGTCAGTGAAGCCAGGAGGACGTCGCAGCCAGATCTCCTCGTCCAGACGGTCCTGTAGAAACGCAGTGGAGAATTCAAGGGAGTGCAGCTCGTAGTCTCGCTGTGCTACTACGTGAAGTAACACTCGAAGAGTAGTCATCCTCGGGGTCGGGGCGAAGGTCTGGAAGAAGTCAACACCCTCGCGCTGACTGAAGCCCCTAGCCACGTAACCCGCCTTGAACACAGGCGGTGATCCAGGCGGCCGCTTCACCTTGAAGAGCCACATGTCATCGACTACGTTCGGCCTAGGAGGGGGAACTGCGCCAACGTAAGTGCCTATGGATCTCCAAGACGCCATCTCTTGAGTCCATGGTCGCTTTCCACTGAGAGGCCCACTACCCTGACGCTGCCTCACGGTACGTGCGATGAGTCGGTATGTCAAGGGCGTCCGGGTCTCCCTCAAGGGAAACATCATGGCACAGAGAGAGGGAGAAGCGGTTGCCAAGAACTCCAGCTCAATACTGCCTGTCCTCTAGGACGTCACAGCCAAGGGCAAACTCACCCCCGGTGGACAGAGGACGACGGGCAGGCGGAGCAGCCACTACACGTGTGGCGAAGTCAAGACGGCGGGTGGAAGTAAAGTCAGCGACGGCGGCAGTAAGAGCCGAGACAGACGACGGAGAGGCACGAGGGTCGGTGATAAGAGAGGCGAGAACACGCGAGACAACAGGACGAGCAGCACGGCAGTAGTCAGTGATAGGGTGAGAGGAGACAGTGAGAGACGACGCAGGAGGTGGCAGGAGAACAGACACAGGCGGAGCACGACGAGGACTAGAACGAAACAAGACAGTGCGGAGGTCGTCAAAAGGAGACGAGGGACGAGCACGCGGAGGACAACGAACGGTCCAGTCGTGCGGGAGAACAGGAGGAGGCGACTGTGACTGAGGAGGAGAAAACAGCCGGAGCCGAGTCCGGAGGAGGAAACGTAGGACCTTACGCGGTAGGAGGCTGGGAGTGGACAGGAGGAGAGGAGGGAAGACCAAGGGCCCGAAGGCCACTCACTGGTGGGAACAGCTGCTGCAAAAGTGGCGGCTGCGGCGACTGCTGCTGCTGCTGCTGCTGCTGCTCCTGCTGCTCCTGCTGCTCCTGCTGGTCCAACTGCCGCAGCTCCTGCCTCTCCTGCTCCAACCGCTCCTGCTCCTCGCGCTCAACCCGGCGAAGAGCTTGGAGACGCGTGTCGTATCGGTGGGGAGGCGCAGTGGGCGCCGCAGTAGTCGTGCCTCCAGCACCAGTCTCCTCAGTACTAGCACCTCCACTGCTAGCGCCTCCTGCACCAGCACCCCCAGAACTAGCACCTCCAGCTCCAGCACCCCCAGGACTAGCACCTCCAGTGCCAGCACCTCCAGCTCCAGCACCCCCAGAACTAGCACCTCCAGTGCCAGCACCTCCAGCTCCAACACCCCCAGAACTAGCACCTCCAGTGCCAGCACCTCCAGCTCCAGCACCCCTCGAACGAGCACCCCCAGACCGGGTACCTCCAAAGGCAGCACCTCCAGCTCCAACACCATCTGAGTCCACAGTAACCTGTCGCGGAAGTGCCGAAGGCTGCTGAGGGGACTGTGAGGAGGACTGCAGGGAGGGAGACGCTACCTGACGCGCGACCGAGGGTAGAGGGATAGCGTGAGACACACCTGACGGGGCAGGACTAGGGGGGGGCGTGGGTACCGGAGGAGCGGGAGCAGGAGGAGGAGAGGGTGCGAGGAAAAGAGGAGGAGGGGGGACCGGGAGACCTCGACAGGGGTACCGGGTGTAGTAGGACACGGACTCGTCAAACCGGACGTCACGGGAGTCGAGGAAACGGTGGAGGGGCGGGTGGTAAAACGAAAAGTCATGAGAGTCTACCGGGAAACCAAAGAAGACACAGGGGATGGCGCGAGCAGAGAGCTTATCCGCAGAGGTGTCGCGGTCAAGTGCAAGGCAGCCCCAGACGTGAAACTCCGACGCAACACCAGGTGACCCGGTCCAAAGACTGGTCGGTGAATCCCCTGGTCGTGAGACACGAGGCCAGAGGTTCAGCTGGTGGGCGGCGTAGCGAACCGCGTAGGGCCACAGAAAATGGGGCGCACGGGCATAGATCATGGAGGTGCGGGCGATCTCCATGACCAAGCCAATGCGGCGCTTAGCAACCCAATTCTGCTGTGGGGACTCCGGAAGCGTCTAGGACTGTGTGATGCCCTGCTCGCCGCAGAACCCGGCAAGTACGTCGGAGCGGAACTCACCCCCACGGTCGGAGTAGAGACAACGGACACGACTATCACGAGTGCCCAGAAGCCACCGGATCAGTATAGATGTCACCTCGGACTTCTTCGCGAGAGGAAACACCGTGGTGTACCTGGAGAAGTCGTCAACGACCACGAGGAAGTAGCGCTCCCGCTCGGGCCCAAGATGAGGGGCAGGGCCCCAGACGTCCAAGTGGAGTGTCTCGAACGGAGCGGTGGCCGGACGAAGGGAGGAGGAGTGAGGAGTGGCGCGCAGCTGACTCTCGACGCAAGGAGTGCACGGCGGCGCAGGCGAACGGGGGAGCGACTCAAAGACACACGGGAGACCTGAGACGAGACGCTGGCTGGCCATACTACGGAGGCGTGGGAGGGACGGGTGACCTAGACGGTGGTGCCACAAGACTGTCGGGTGAGAGAGTGACCGACAAGAGCAAGACGCAGCAACCTGACCGGACACAGCAACCTGAATGGACACAGCAACCTGACGGGACGCAGTAACCTGACCGGACTCTGAAACCTGGGGGGCGCAGTGTGCAGAACGAAGAGACCTGAGTGGGGCTCCCTGGTGAACGTGGCAAGAAGTGCCCTGGTGGAAGCGTTCGTACAGATCGCCGTCCTCCCGTGCGCAGGAAAAGTGACTGTGATCCCACAGTCCTGAAAGTATCCAACCCCCACCAAGCTCTGAGAGAACAAGGGGATGTAGAGACCAGTGAGGAAACCAGAAGGGACAGCCGGGCGGGAGAGTGGTCGAGCTGCGAGCGACTGCTGGTCCTAAAGTAGGATCAGCCAGGGCAACTGGGACTAGAGCCGAAAGAGGTGTGACAGTAGTGTGTGGTCGCGGAAGAAGCACTGAGACGCGCCGGAGTCCAGTGTAAAGGAGAGCGACGCGACAGCAGTCGTCACTGCTGGACTAGTGACTACACAAGCACCTACACTAAACGTACAAGTACCTACACTGGCAACAGGCCAATGTCCTAAGCTAGGTACACGCAAACCAAGAGACCCATACGTGACAGAGTAAGCAGCATCCATAGACATATCAAACACAGGATAACCACTACGAGACAGAACGGGCCAGATCGGTGGCCTCGACTCAGACCCAAAACGCTCACGGTAGAGGTCGTCGTGGCGACTGTAGCAGCGCTGTGCAGAGTGGTCAGGACGCCAGCAGGTAGTGCCAGCACCAGGGCCAGTCAGGATCCGGTACTGGCAGGGGCCGACGTCGCGGCCACCGCGACGAGCCCCCCAGCTGGCTGGGCCGCTACTGCAGCCAACGCTACCCGAGCCACTAGGCCCCCACTGCTGCTGAGGGCGCCACCGCTGCTGAGGGCGCCACTGCAGCGGAGGCTCCCACTGATGAATCTGCCGCTACTGCTGTCCCTGCTGCTGGAGAACCCTAGTGGACGCCATGGTGAAGGCTAGCTGGGTGAAGGAGTGGCAGGCTAGGAGTAGCTGGAGCTAGAAACGGCCGGAGCTAGGAGAAACTGGAGCCAGGAGCAACTGGAGCTAGGAGCGACTGGAGCTAGGAGCGACTGGAGCTAGGAGCGGCTGGAGCTAGGAGTGGCTGCAACTAGACACAGCAAGGGCTGGTAACACCCGGAGTGAGGAACAGACGGAGCTAGGAGTAGTTGGAGCTAGGAGCGACTGGAACGAGGAATGGCTGGAGTGAGACACGGCCGGAGCTACAAACGGCAGGCTAGAAACTACTGGCTTGCGGAGCGGCTGGAGCGAGGAATGGCTGGAGAGGGTAACGACTGGAGCTAGAAGCGACTAGAGTAAGACAAGTAACTACCGACTAAGAAGCAGCAGCCTAGGAACGGTCGGGTAGGCAAGGCGGGCTAGGAACAACAGGCGGGCCACAAAACCGAAGCTACGTCAGGAAAAATAACCGCGGCTGCCAGCCGCTGCAAGAGGTGCCAGTGGCCGTAGTCGAGCACAATACGGTGGGCACGGGTGGGTCACAGGTAGTGCTACTAGTGGCTAGGAGCGTGACTGGCAGCCTGCGGCTGGTGGATGCAAGGGCGGAGAAAACTGCAAGGCGTACTGAGGGCGGCTATGGGCGACAGGCGAAAATGGGCGGGATTAGGCAGTGGTGAGCGGCAAGGAGGAGGTGGTGGGCGGCTAGGAGGAGGTGGTGGGCGGCTAGGAGGAGGTGGTGGGCGGCTAGAAGGAGGTGTGGGCAGCGAGGAGGAGGTGTGGGCGGCTAGGAGGAGGTGTGGGCGGCTAGGAGGAGGTGTGGGCGGCTATGAGGGTACGGGAGGCGTGTTTCTGGCTGGGGCGCGCATGTCTGGTTAGGGGCGCGCATTCCTGGCTGGGGTGCGCGTTCCTGGGCAGGGGCGCGCGCTGCCCTGCACGTTGGCGCGCGCTGCACTGCAGGGGCGCGCGCTGCTCTGCAGGATGACGCGCGCTGTTCTGCAGGGGCGTGCGTTTCTGTGCTGGGTGGCGCGCGCTACTCTGATGGGGCGCGCGCTGCTCTGCAGGGTGGCGCGCGCTGTTCTGCAGGGTGGCGCGCGCTGGTCTGCAGGGGCGCACGCTTCTCTGCTGGGTGGCGCGCGCTACTCTGCTGGGGCGCGCGCTGCTCTGCAGGGTGGGGCGCGCTGCTTGGCTGGATGGCGCGCACTACTTAAGGGATCTTACTACGGAGCGACGGAGCAACTACGGAGCGACGTAGCGGCCCTAGGCTAGGCTAGGTTAGGAGCGTACCTACTCGTGATACCATCTCAGAAGTAGAAGCAACGGAATGTGTGAACTAGAAAGTGGATGGGGTACAAATGTGCAAACCTAAGAGCTGTACCCCCTAGAAGGCACTTCACTACAGCCTAACATTGTTATTACACTTTGACATGTTTGTTTAATCCTTTTTTGTTTTGCTTGTTTTTTAACATGGTTTGTTTCCCTGGTTCAGTTTAGCATCATTTTTTGTAACTCCCTGCCTGACTGGCCAAAGTCGGATGTTGGAGAAGCTGATTTCACCAAGGAAAAATCGTTTACGACACTCCAACAATCACGGCAAAATCGGGGCGGCTCACCAAACGCAGCCAATAGCGAAGGGTTAGAGACTAAGTAACTTAGGAACCATGGTTGAGAGAGTAGGAACGAGAGTAGCGAGAGGGACGTGAGTGAAGAAGAGGGACGCGAGAGGTACAAGATATAGAGTAAGGCAAGGTGGCAAAGGGGGGTACACCACCAACAGATAGAAACCTAAGGTGATACTACACTAACTGTTATGCATGCAGATATATACCGTATAAGAAAACAATTCTGACACGAGGAAAATCAGGTACCGGTAACCATCCGTAGTTCTGGAAAGAAGAGCATGTGCTGTGCGTGCACAGTACCGTAATACCCTGGATATAAGACCCGGGGGTATTATAAGAATCCCACCCCAAAAATGGTGTGGGGTCTTAACAGTTGGCTACATTTGATAAGACCCGGGTCTTATCATAAGGTCATGTATACTACTTGTGTTTTGGAAGCCATACATGTCAACACTATGTGCTTCGTTTTTAGCATTCAAAGGGAATACGCGCAATGAAATTCGATTTTAGCATTCAATATTAATACACAAAATTGACATGATGATGAGTATATGCGCTTTTGTGACTGGCTGTTACCCCTTGTTAATGAAAATTTTATGGGATTTGGTGTGGAAAGGGCAGAAAAGCTATCAGAATTGCATGCATTGCCTATAAAACGACCGATTCTCTAGGGGGAGGGGGGTCTTATAATGTTAGCCCCCATTTAGAGGGGTATGACAAAAACGACCTATTTAGCGTACCCCCCTCTGTATTATAGACCCGGGGGTCTACAACTGGAGGGGGTCTTATATCCGGGGTATTATGGTAGTTTAAGGCGAATTGAGCTTTTCTGTTTCATCCGTGCCTTGGCTCTCTCTACCCCCATGCCCACCACCATCCACCTCTTGACTGGACCACTCGGAAGCACCTTCCTCATTCCTGTCATCCCCTGGACCTTGTTCCTGCCTCTCCACATGCCCGTCCCCCTGCTTTTCCTGGCGCTTTTCCTGTTGATCCTGCTTCTGCTGATCCAAATACCCCGACACTGATTCGACAATGGGACCAAGAGCTTCCAGGCGAAAGTTGAAGGCTTCAGAAAGCACTGAAGCAGCAGCTGCAGCAGAGGCCGGGTCAGCAAGAGCAGGGAAGACAGGCGAAGGGGCAGCAGAGGCATCAGCAGGAGGCTTGGCAGGTGATTGTGCTCTTTCTTTCTTCCCTGCTACTGCATCCCCTACTACAGGATCCCCCGGTACAGTATCCTGTGCTACAGCATGCCCTGCTACAGCAGCTTCCACTACAGTCACCGCAGCCACAGCATCCATTGGGCTGCAGCTGTCAACCTGAACCTCGCCTTCCTCCACCCCCTCTGCATCACTTCTGTTACAGACACGAGTTAGACCAGCATTAGTACCAGTGCCATCAGCATTAGCACCATCGGCAGCAAACCCACCAGCAGAATCAACAGCAGGTGCAGCAGAATCTCCAGCAGAGGCCGCAGCAGCAGCAGTGGCAGTGGCGGCAGCAACAGCATGTCCATTGTGAGCCCTAGTATTTCCCTCTGTCTCTTTCAGTACCCTGCTTGCACCACCACCACTCTTATCATGCCTGTTCTGAGACATCTCAAGACTCACGTTGGGAGCACTCAAGACGCCACCAGCACCACCGTCTGCTTCACACTCTTGGCTTCCCTCCGTGACTTCCCCCACCACCTCCCCTTCTTCTATCGAGACACCACCGTTCTTGCTACAGCCATTCCCTTCCTCTATCCTCCCGTCCCCAGTGCTCTCCTCCTTTCTTTCCCCTCTTCCCTCTCTCTCATGTGCCATTTTCACATGTGCCATGAGATCACCTGTCGCTATCAAAGAATCTAATGCTGCTGGTGTTGGCTCGGCCTTATCCTGACGCCTTGCTCTGCTTACTCTTACCACTTCTGTCACTACTGCACCTGCCCCTCCATCTGCCCCTGCACCTGCACCTGCCCCTGCACCTGCACCTGCACCTGCCCCTGCACCTGCACCTGCACCTCCCCCTGCCCCTGCTGCAGCCGCAGCACTTTTCGCTACTTCCTCCCCCAATAACACTGCTACTACTCCTGCTCCTTCCTCCTCTCTTGTTTTTGCTTCCATGGCTGATCCTGCACCGGCGGCTGCTGCTCCTGCGGCCTCTGCTGCTGCTCCTGCTACTCTCGCTGCTGTTTCTCCTCCTCCTCCCCTTCCTCCTCCACCTCCTTCACCTTGACAGCATGACGCCCTTGCAAAAACTGCGGAGGAAGCTTCCACGTCAGCAATTAGAGGATCTGTAACAACCGCAGGTGGAGGAGGTGCCACGTCAGCAGCTAGTGGAGCAACTGTCAGAATCGCAGGTGGCTGAGGCACAGGTGGAAAAGGCTTATTTGAGGAAGGAACATATAGGGAATTATTATTTGGGAAAGGTTTATCTGAGGATGGCTTATCTGGAGAAGGCTTGTGTTGGGAAGGCAGAGTGCAGAGGGGCTGCGAAGGTAGGTGCTCCTCTGACGCTGACGTGGAGTCTCTAAAGCCAGCTGGCGACTGGGAGTTCTTGAGGTATGCCTGAGTTGCAGCTTTTATAGGCGATTGGGAGGACTTGAGAGGCGATTGGGAGGACTTGAGAGGCGATTGGGAGGATTTAAGAGGTGATTGGGAGGATTTAAGTGAAGCATACTCCGAAGGAGAGGAGCTGATCTCTATAGGCAAGGACAGAGATGAGCCTTTTGCTTCCCTGCTCTTGGAAAGCGGAGGTACGGCAGGAGGAAGAGAGGAGGCAGCAACTACAGCAGTATCAAGAGCAGGTGCAGCAGCAGTGGCAGCGGGTGCAGTGTTTGGCTCGCTCCTCTCCACATTTTGGTGCAGCCTTGGGTGCTTTGGCGGCATGGCAGCCGCATATCCGTCCTCACCTGCACCTGCACCTGCACCTGCACCTGCACCTGAAGCGCCCAGCGCCCCCCTCTTCCGCCCTCCTGCTCCCACACGCCCACCACCTTCCGTGGCAGCACTACCAGCAGCACCAGCAGCAGCACCAGCAGCAGCACCAGCAACAGCACTAACAGCAGCAATAGCACTACCACCAGCACAAAAAGCAGCACTGGCAGCAGCACCAGCAGCAGCACTAACAGCAGCAGTAGCACTACCACCAGCACCAGTAGCAGCACTGGCAGCAGCAGTAGCACAAGCACCAGTAGCAGCAGGAACAGTAGTAGCACCAGCAGCAGCAGCAGCAGCACCAGAAGTAGCAGCACCAGCAGCAGCAGCAGCAGCACCAGAAGTAGCAGCAGCAGCAGAAGTAGCAGCAGCAGCAGAAGTAGCAGCAGCAGCAGAAGTAGCAGCAGCAGCAGAAGTAGCAGCAGCAGCAGAAGTAGCAGCAGCAGCAGAAGTAGCAGCAGCAGCAGAAGTAGCAGCAGCAGCAGAAGTAGCAGCAGCAGCAGAAGTAGCAGCAGCAGCAGCATGAGGAATATCCAGATCCACACGTTTCCTCTTCTTCGCCTCTGGCTCTAATCTCTCTGCCCCCCGTTCTCTCTTCTCCACTCCTTGTGCTTTCAAAACACCACCTTCCACGTCACCTCCTTCCACGTCACCACCTTCCACGTCACCACCTTCCACGTCACCTCCTTCCACGTCACCTCCTTCCACGTCATCTCCTTCCACGTCACCACCTTCCACGTCATCTCCTTCCACGTCACCTCCTTCCACGTCACCTCCTTCCACGTCACCTCCTTCCACGTCACCTCCTTCCACGTCACCTCCTTCCACGTCACCTCCTTCCACGTCACCTCCTTCCACGTCATCTCCTTCCACGTCACCTCCTTCCACGTCACCTCCTTCCACGTCACCTCCTTCCACGTCACCTCCTTCCACGTCACCTCCTTCCACGTCATCTCCTTCCGCGTCATCTCCTTCCGCGTCATCTCCTTCCACGTCATCTCCTTCCACGTCATCTCCTTCCACGTCACCTCCTTCCACGTCACCTCCTTCCACGTCACCTCCTTCCACGTCACCTCCTTCCACGTCATCTCCTTCCGCGTCATCTCCTTCCGCGTCATCTCCTTCCACGTCATCTCCTTCCACGTCATCTCCTTCCACGTCATCTCCTTCCACGTCATCTCCTTCTGCATGTCCACACTGAGTCAACATCGGAACATGAATGTCCTCCTCCTGCTGCTGCTGCTCTTCCATGTGCTGCTGTTGCTGCTGCTGCTCTTCCATGTGCTGCTGTTGCTGCTGCTGCTCTTCCATGTGCTGCTGTTGCTGCTGCTGCTCTTCCATGTGCTGCTGTTGCTGCTGTTGCTCTTCCATGTGCTGCTGTTGCTGCTGCTGCTCTTCCATGTGCTGCTGTTGCTGCTGTTGCTCTTCCTCAGTACCGGCAGCTGCACAGGCAACACCAGCAGCAGCAGCAGCACCAGCAGCACCAGCAGCACCAGCAGCACCAGCAGCACCAGCAGCAGCAGCAGCACCAGCAGCACCAGCAGCACCAGCAGCAGCAGCAGCACCAGCAGCACCAGCAGCAGCAGCAGCAGCAGCAGCACCAGCAGCAGCAGCAGCAGCAGCACGTGCTCCTAAATCACCACCTCTACTTGCTTCTGCTGCCCTGGCCACTGCACCATGTGCTGCTGCTGTGCACCCAAGAGAGCCTACGCAGCCCACACCATCCGCCCGGGAATGGGTGCAGCGGCCTTGGGAGGGTGGTTGAATGGCTTCCCTGGTCTGGTGGTTCGATGCATGGGTTGGCCCACCACTTCTGTTGCTTGAGGCAGGCTGTGCGTGCGAACAAGCATCTGGTTTGGGAGTGCCAGCAGCAGCAACTGCATGCGGGGGTACAGCGGCAGGTGAAGGGGCGGAGAGGAATGCCACAGGAGTGCCGAGGGAAAAGGACAAGCGGTGGCGCGGCAAGGAGGGGCGCAGAAGCAGAGGAGCAGCAGCAAGAGAAGGAGGAGAAGGAGGTGGTGGGTTCCTGAGAGGCCGGTCTGGGGTCGACCCAAGAGGAAAGCTTTCATGAAGAGGGTTTTCAACAACAAGGTTTTCAGCAGGAGGGTTTTTCGAAGGAGGATTTTCAAGAGGACGGTTTTCAGGAGGAAGGCTTATAAGAGGAGGATTTTCAAGAGGGTTTCTTAGAGGAGGGTTTCCAAGAGGAGGGTTTTCAAGAGGAGGGTTTTCAAGTGGCAACTTCTGCTGGCTGCTTTCACTCCCTCCTCCTCCCGCTCCTCCCGCTCCTCCCTCTCCTCCCTCTCCTCCCTCTCCTCCCTCTCCACCCTCTCCTCCCGCTCCTCCCGCTCCTCCCGCTCCTCCCTCTCCTCCCGCTCCTCCCTCTCCTCCCGCTCCTCGCTCTCCTCCCACTCCTCGCTCCCCTCCCTCTCCTTTCTCTCCTGCTCCCTTTCTAACCCTGTTCTGATTGCCCTCTCCCCTTTCCTCCGTCTTGAAGCCCTCCCTTATCTCGAATCCCGCTTCACCTTCTCTTCTCTCTTTTTCCCCACTCCGCTCTCCACCCTCTCTTCCTTCTCCCCCATCTCTTCCCCCTCGTTCCTCTTGTTCGTCTCTTCCCTCGATTTCCTCCCTTCTCTTGCTTCCCTCTCCTTCTCTCCATTCTCCCCACTTGCTTTCCTCACCCGGTTCTCTGCCTTCTCTCCCCTTTCCCCTTACTCTCCCCTCTCCTCCCACTTCCCTCTCTTCCCCCACGCCCCTCTCTCCACTCACTCCCACCTCCCCACCTACTCCACCCTCCCCCTCCTCTTGCTCCCTGACCGCCTCACCTTCCCCTCCCTCCTCTCTACCAGTTTGCCTGTCTGCCACAACTCTCCCCTCCTTTTCCTTTCCCGTCTCCGCCCATTTTCCCTCCTCTGCACCCTCTCCCGCCTCTCCTGCCTCTCCTGCCTCTCCTGCCTCTCTACCATGTCCTCTGTCTGTCACAACTCCTCCCTCCTTTCCATCTCCCCCCTCTCCTTCCTCTACCCCATCGCCCTCCTCTCCCCCCTCTCTCTCTCCTCTCCCATTAACCCTACATGTAACCCCTACCCCAGACCCCACTTCAATCAGGCCAGTCATGCTTGCCAAAGGCACTCTGTGTGGCTTGAACCTGCGGTGCTGCAGAGATTGACTATCGTTTGTCACCGCCACTCTCTCACTTCTCACACTTGCTCCTCCACTCTCTTCGTCTCTCCCACACGCCATCTGCGCTTCACCCCTCATCTCCGCTTCCCCACCCCTCTCGTCCTCTCCTCTCACTACAGTTCCTGCTACTGCTGCTACTGCCACACCAGCATAATCATTTGCACTACAGTCCCCTGGCCTTGCTGCTGCTGCTGCTGCTGCCAGTGCCACCGCAACTGATGCTGGAGCGCCAGCAGGAAGAGGCACAGCGACATGAGGCACAACAACCGCAGTGCCTCTTTCAACCACATCAGAATCTACTGGTCTTGCTGCTGCTAGTGCTGCGGCTGGTAATGCTGCTGCGTCTAGCGCTGCTACCGGTGCTGCTACTGCGGGAACTGCTGCTGCGGGTAGTGCTTCTGATGCCGAAATCACTGCCTCCCGGTTGGCCTCCGCTCCACGCTCTGCTTCTGCTGCTGTTCCTGCTGCAGCCCCTGCACGGGAGAAATGATCACGTGTGCCGGCTCCTGTCACTACTCCCACTGATCCCCCTGAACAAGGAGAATCACCCACTGTGCCCCCTCCTCTATCTGCTCCTTGTGCATAGCCTGCATGGGGAAGTTCGCCCCCTGTGCTCGCAATCAATGTAGCCTCTGCCTGCACGCTCTCTCTCAACCCTGCAGCACCAGCACCAGCCGCAGCAGCAGCACCAGCACCAGCACTAGCCGCATCAGAAGCAGCAGCAGCAGCAGCAGCAGCAGCAGCAGCAGCAGCAGCAGCAGCAGCAGCAGCAGCAGCAGCAGCAGCAGCAGCAGCAGCAGCAGCAGCAACCACGGTTTCTGCAACAGCAACCGTGGTGCCAAGTCTTTCAGCCACCACCAAAGAAGCAGCACCACGAGAAGCATCAGCAGAGCCATCACAAGCACCACCAGCACCATCACCAGAAGTATCAACACCACCAGCAGCCGTACCAGCAGCATGAACAGCAGCACCGACAGCAGCAGCACCGACAGCAGCAGCACCAACAGCACCAGAAGCAGCAGCATCAGCAGCACCAGAAGCAGCATCAGCAGCAGCACCACCACCACCACCAGCAGCACCAGCAGCAGCAGCAGAAGCAGCAGCAGCCCCACCACCAGCACCAACAGCAGCAGCACCGACGGCAGCAGCAGCAGCAGCAGCACTGAGTCGGGCATGGCGATCGAGAGATGCAACTTCCAGAGGTACATGCCCGCCCTGCTGCGTGCCCAGCCCTCTGCTCAAAGCCTGCTGCCTGTTGCTGGGTGGTGCGCTGCTGGGTGGTGCGCTGCTGGGCGGTGCATTGCGGGGCGGTGTTTCAGATGGGTGTGGCTTTGGAGGTGCGATGAGAGTGTCGATGAACGATGATAGCGGCCTGCACACATGGAGCGGTGCGCCATACACGTGTATGTGCATGCATGTATGGATGCACATGTGTGCACACACACACACATATGATTGAGGTAGGCGTGCATACGCATGCACGCATGAACCAACTCGCAAGCAGACATGCATGCGCACACACATGCAGATAGATGCGCACGCATAGGCATGATGAGCAGGAAACGGAACCGCGGTTCGGTTCGTTTGATACTGAGCGATTACAGATTCGCTTTTGCCAAATTCCCGAGGCGCGACATATCGACCTGGGGCATGCAAGTTCGAATATAATCCAAAAAACTAACAGTTGGAGCTCATTTCAAGCTTCAGCGTTACAGATTCCCCCTTTCGTTTAATATCTGTGTGCTTCCTATGGTTCTTTTTTAGTTTTCCAGCTGGTATGACAATACTGAAAGTTCACTGAAATAACGAACCGCGTAGGTTCGGTAACGAACCGGACCATCGGCCAAACCAGTTCGGTTCGTTAGCTAATTTAACGAACCACGGACCGGCACCATGCAAACCAATTCGGTACAGTGCCTACGCACGCACATGCAGATACATGCACACACACATGCAGATACATGCACACACACATGCAGATACATGCACACACACATGCAGATACATGCACACACACATGCGGATACATGCACACATAACCGCCATGTCGGTTGTATCCTCGGTGCAATGCACCTGTTATGCATTGGTTGGAGCTCAATAACGTGTCACTACGTAGGAGTATTTCTAAGGTTGTCCTGCATCAATGAGAGGCGCGCTGCTGCACGTCCCCTCAAATCGCCCGTACCGAAAGGTACTGGTGCTTCTCATCACTGGCGCGTTGTTTGCTTGTATCCTGGCCATCACAGGTGAGCAGTAGCGGTAGCTTACATTACAGCTGGATAGCATGCCGCGGCTACACTAAGGAGTGTTTTGGATTGAGAGTAGCTTTCCCTCAACTCTTTCTTCCTGCATGTTTGAAAGGTGCTGCATGTTTGAGAGGTGCCTCACCTGAGGTGGGTTGTGTCCCGGGCGGCCACTATAGCTTCAATGCGCGCTGCCACTTCCCCCTCTATGCGCGCTCTGGTGCGCAGGAGAGAGGGAGAGGGGGGAGAGAGTGGAGAGGGGGGGAGAAGAACAGAGAGGGACAGAGAAGGGCAGGGAGGGAGAGGGAGGGACAGAGCACGGACGGGAGTAAGAGGAGGAGAAGCCACTGCTGCTGCCACTGGTACTGCTGTTGCCGCTGCAGCTGCTGCTGCTCTGATGCCCCCAACCTGCCTCCCATCGTGCCCCCCCTCCCATCGTGCCCCCTCCCCCCCCAATGTGGCCTCCTCCCTTTGTGTCTCCCATGCGCTTGTGCTCTCATTCCCATGGTGCGCTCCCCGTCTCACACTGCACCCCCTCCACTTGACAACCAAGCACCCAGCCCCAGGGTGCTCCTCACGTTACTCACATCAGCTGCCGCTCTTGTGCCAGCCGCAGCACCACCGGATCGCCTCCTCCTCCTCCTCCTCCTCCTCCTCCTCCTCCTCCTCCTCCTCCTCCTCCTCCTCCTCCTCCTCCTCCTCCTCCTCCTCCTCCTCCTCCTCCTCCTCCTGCTGCTGCTGCGCCTGCCCTGTCAGCAAGCAGCGATGCCACCCCGTGCGTGGCGGCCTCGCCTTCAGCTTCTGCCACGAGCTCCTGCACGCAACCAGGTGATACGATTGAAATTCTCACCCTCTCACTCTCTCCGCCTTCACCTCACGCTTCCAGGCTTGTCCGTCCGCCCGCCATCCGGCCCAAAAAGGCCCTCGGTGACGTGTAAAAACACGCAGGTTAATTAGGGGCATACGCCTTGAGAGGATCCAACCATCGCAAAACCCTAAAACTCTCAATGTGAAACCGATGATGTTTCGACAAGTTATCGTAAAAACAAAGTCGCATGTCTTGCACACCGTCCAAGCATTTGCCCCGGCCCGACCCGGCCCGACCCGACTTGGCGGGCCAAGCGGGTTTCCGGGCCGGGTCAGGTCGGGCCAGCCTCGGGCCAGGGTGTTGAATACCCTGACCCGACCCGAGGGTACAGGGTCGGGTCCGGGGTGACCCGATCTCGGGTCGGGCCGGCCCGAGGTCGGGTCGGGTCAGGGAAACCCGCCTCCGCCCGCCCCCTGCACAGATCGGCATTTTCGCCCACCAATCCGGCGCAGATCGGCGATTTCGGTCAACCTAATTTTGCTGTGAGGAACCGAGGAACCCCCTCCTCCCCGTCAAATTTGTTGAAATACAAAATCCCAACCAATTTGCCGCCACTTACCACTCGTCACCGCACTGGATCTACACAACCCAACCCCCCAATGCAATTTCACAGCTCACGACATTGAGCTTAGTCCAAACCTATGATGTTGAAGTGAAGTTAGGTAGGTTCCGCGGGACTGATGTTAGGCTTTACTCTAGGGTCCATACCGGGTCGGGCCAGCTCCTGACCCGAATTCCGGCCAAAAGCCCGGCCCGACCCGGCCCGAGTTCCCTGCTCGGGTCGAGTTAGGCCGGGCCGGGTCAGGCCGACCCGCCCGGGGCAGGCTATTGAAACCCCTGACCCGACCCGGGCAAAATCACGGG
This sequence comes from Closterium sp. Naga37s-1, assembly GCA_947471745.1. Lineage (NCBI taxonomy): Eukaryota > Viridiplantae > Streptophyta > Zygnematophyceae > Desmidiales > Closteriaceae > Closterium > Closterium sp. Naga37s-1. The sequence continues at coordinate 107,777 of CANJKZ010000926.1, read as the reverse complement.
TCGGGTCGGGCCGGCCCGACCCGTGCGGGCCTCCTGCTCATGCTTTGGACAGTCCAAAGATTCATGTCCGTATTTTGCGAGACTGACGTGTCAATTGCTGACATGGTGTCCCGACGTTGACGCCCCCCAACTCTCTCCTACTCTTAACCCTTCCCCCCTCCCCTCCATCCCCACCGCCTCACCTGAGCCACGCACATGTTCTCTTCCGCTGCTGCTCTTAGTGTGTGGGCAAGGGCCTGATAAGGGGAAGGAGGGGAAACAAGACGAACAAGGAAGACAGTAGCATGATTGAGAGGAAAAGAGCGGAGGGGAAATCACTGAGCCACGCACATGTTCTCTTCCGCTGCTGCTCTTAGTGTGTGGGCAAGGGCCTGATAAGGGGAAGGAGGGGAAACAAGACGAACAAGGAAGACAGTAGCATGATTGAGAGGAAAAGAGCGGAGGGGAAATCACTGAGCCACGCACATGTTCTCTTCCGCTGCTGCTCTTAGTGAGTGAGGGACAAGGAGAGGGGACGGAGGGATGCAAGAGAAACATGGAAGACAGGAGCAAGAGTACGAGGAAAGCAGAAAGGGAAACAATTTCATTTTCTGCAACTGTTCCTAGCAATGAGGCAAAGGTCTGTTGAAGACAGGGAATGAAAGGAAGATAGAGGAGGGGCAAAGGGGGGAGGAGGGAAGGGGGAAGGGGAAAGGAAGACGAGGACCAAGGGATCTTCTCTCGTAGGTTTTTTTATGCGGGTCAGGAGGAAAAGATCTCCTGTGGTGGCATCACAGAGCTTCTCGTGTGGCAGTCTCAGGCCCATGTGACAACAGCACCCGCGTGAGTATGCGGGGAGCAAAGGTAGGGCGTGGAGGGTCGAGGGTGGTTGGAGGGGATAAATTGTGTGGAGGGAAGGTGGAACGTGATGGAAGAAGTTGAGTGGAAGGGAAGAGGGTGGGTTGGGGGAAGAGGGTGGGTGGAGGGAAGGTGGTTTGTGTAAGGAAGAGTGCGACCCCACATGAGCCCTAAACCCCTCACCGCGTGAACCCTACCCGCAGCCCCAGTTGCAAAACCCCAAGAGAACATCACCTCCACCCCACCCCACCGTGCAGTGCTGCAGCTGTGTGTCCAGGTGCGCCAACAGCCTGTGGCGAGCTGCGCTGCATGCCGCCATCTGGTGACCTGCACGCAGAGAGAGAGGGGGGAGGGGGGTCGGGAGAGGGCAAGGGAGGGGAGGGGAGGCGATGAGGATGCATGAGCGAGGAAGGGGGAGCAGCAGCCCCTGGCGAGCACGTTGCCATGTGGTGGCCTGCACACGGAGGACGGCAGGTGAGAGGTGGAGGCGATGCAGGTGTGATTGTGGCCATCCAGAATCGCTTGTCAAACCCCGCTTAATGAATCATGCTGATGGATACATATGTTAACCCCAACTGTCTAAACAGCTTGCGAAGGGTTGGAATTCGTGATCCACATGGGTATGATCGTCCGGCGTTGCCAACTCGGTCTCGTGTTGATCTCCTCATGTCCGTGGAAGATTTGGAGTCTCTCTTGCTGGGAAGGGGAAACGTGATGTGGACCCCCAGGAGCCTGTGCTGCACTGCACGCTGGCACGTGGTGGCATGACGGCACGTTATGGCAAGGGGGGAAGAGGTATGCTGTGTGGTAGACGGGAGCGGAGAGGGCATGGGGGAGGGGAAAGGGAGGTGAGGGAGGCAGAGGCTGTGGCGAGGTGAGGTGCACGTTCATTCGTGGTGGGCACTGGCCTGCACGCAGGGACACCGACAAGGGGCGAGTGGGAAGGATGGGAGAAGGGGGAAGAAGGGGGGAGGACAGGGGAGAAAGAAGAGAAGCGGAAAAGGGTGAAAGGGGAAACAGTGGGAAGGGGGGAGGGGGGAAAGGAGGGGGGGGTGAATGGGAGGGAATGGAAGGGGGTTCGGAACTGTAGTATGTGAAGGCGAGGTGGACACGTTGACATGTGATGTGATGCGATGTGATGCGATGTGATGTGATGTGATGTGATGTGATGTGATGTGATGCGATGCGATGCGATGAGATGCGATGCGATGCGATGTGATGCGATGCGATGCGATGCGATGCGATGCGATGCGATGTGATGTGATGTGATGTGATGTGATGCGATGCGATGTGATGCGATGGGATGCGATGTGATGTGATGTGATGTGATGTGATGCGATGCGATGTGATGTGATGCGATGTGATGCGATGTGATGCGATGTGATGCGATGTGATGTGATGTGATGTGATGTGATGTGATGTGATGTGATGCGATGTTGAAGGCTTATCAGAAGAGATTGACGGGAATGGAGGTGGGTGAGGGGATAATGAACAGGCCATAGGCATATAGGGCATAGAGGAAGGGCGTAGGGAAAAAGGGTTAGGGCATAAGACATAGGTACTAGGAGGTAACGCAGAGGGAGTAGGGAGTCGAAGGTAGGGCATACGGGAAGGGGGATTAGGGATAGGGGATCGGGTGGAACTGGAATTTGAGGATGGACGATATAGAGGATAACGGAGAGGGAGGGGGTGTCCTATTGGGCGAACAGGAGCCTGTGGGGGACAGCTGTGTTACCTTGCTGGGCACCTTCCAACGCTCTCACATACTGTGACACATATGACAGGGCTTAACGACGAACATTAGATTGTAACATTACGCCACGAAAAATCAACATCACAATATGTATGTACCAACCAATGAGAGGAAGGAGGGTCGCCACCTGTGCGTCTCTGGCCCTCCACGTGGCATCCCACGCCCTCTTCAGATCCTAAAAGAAGGAGAACGGTCGGTGGAGATTACAACGAAAGAGGAGGGGAGTGAGAGAAGAAAGAGTAAGGTTGAGGAGCTTTAGGGCTCATGGGAAGATGAGCGGTACTTGGAACGAGTCTTGGCGCTCGTGGTCGGTAGTACAGTGCTTCCTGCGAGCATGTCAACGTGCTTCAATAAAGGGCTCATCAAGGAATAACGTTGAGAAGCATATAGCGACGATGTGGAGTGAGAAGGGGAGGGGGGATGAGGCGACCTGGGAGGTGAGAGCGAGGGAGCGGTAGAGAGCGGTGAGAGAGTCCACGGCCTGCGCGCCGAGCTGCACGTCCATCAGCGCCTGCTGCTCGCGTGGCCTTTTGATCCTGTAACGGGGACGAATGCAGTGAAGCGAAGAGCTCCATAACGGGGATAAGCTCAAGAGTCAACGGACTGCGCAGAAGTCACATTCTTCAGCAATTGCTGCGAGCGAGTTTTAACGGGGATAACACAGATGCTTCGTGCGGGGATAAGCACGAAAGTCGAAGGCGACCTACCTGCTGATCATAAATGGTAGCGGAACTGATAGTAACGGGGTGATCGGCTCAACTGGGTGGCTCTGTAGATGCGCACTCGCTGGAGGGCCGTCCCTCTCCATTCGAGCTAGTACTAACGTCGCACGCGTTACGTACTAAAGCTTCTAGGAAGCGGAGAGCCAGAATTTCATTCCCTAACTCTGACAGGCTGATACAAGTGCAATAGTTTCAGGACTATTGGGGATTCGGGATTTTGTGCCGTAGTTCGCCCTATCGGGTTTGCTGGAAACCCGCGAATTCATTCACCTTCGTTTGGCATGACGAAAATGTTCTGCTGGGGCTGTCCAGCCACTCATGGGCCACCTGAACCTCTCTCGAAGGTCGCGAACCGTGTTTCGTAGTTACACGCCTGCTGACCCTCGGCCCAGATTGATTCGTCGAATTTCACCCTCGACCCTTGACCCACGCTCAACATTCTGCTCATTATTCCGAGAAGCGTCAGCTGATGTGCCGGACGGACATGGTTCACTATTTGGACGTCGTAGGCGCGTGGGATGCGGGTGAGTGCGAGTGGTGCTTCGACCGCGCCGTGGCGCCGCTGCTGTGCGTGCAGGCCATGCTGCTGGAGTGGCTGGCTGAGCCGCGTGTGGGCGTGCTCATGGACCTGGGGACCATCCGATCCCGCCTGCCTGCCATCCTCGCCTACACACCTGCTGGAGCACACTGCTCCGCGCCTGCTGAAGCGTCTCAACCTGCTGCTACTGCAGCGTGGTCGTGCTGCTGGCGCTGCATCGGCTGCTGGGCTGCGTACCGCCGTGCTGTGAGCTTCGCTGCCTTCCTCGTGCTGGTGGCGAGGTCCCCCGCGCCTGGTGACGCTGTGGAGGGCGCACATGGACGCGCGCGCTGCCACCTTCACTGCCCTCGTCACTCAACTGGGAGCGCGCAGGCACGCCCAGCCGGACCGCTTCGCGTCCATGCTGGTGCAGGTGCTTGGAGTAAAAGAGAGTGCTGATCTCCAGGAAGGGTTTGGGTTCTTCCTGCAGCAGCTGCTGCCAGGCGCAGTGGACACGGGGAAGGTGCAGGCGCAGGGAACGGGGAAGAAAGCTGCGGCTCTGGGCAACGCGGGGCCGGGTGCAACGGCTGCGATGCGGCTGATGGGTGGTGGCAGGGGAGCGGAGGCCATAGGGGGGAGCAGTGCTGTGCAAAGGGTCAGCGGATGAGGAGGATGGGCGGGAAGGGGACGGCGACAGGCAGGGGCCAGTGGGTGGTGGCTGTGAGGGTGGTGGGGATGGGCAGGGCGGGCAGTGGAGGGAGCATTTGAAGGGGCGTGAGTGGGAGAGGTATGTGGATGGCATGGCTTGGATTCTGGAGCATGGAGGGGGGGGAGGGAGGGAGTTCCGGTGCAGCCACTGCAGTGAGGGAGGCAGCAGCAGCAGCAACAGCAGTGGTGGTGAAGTTGTTGGCAGTGGCAGCATGGAGGGCAGGGGTATTCCCAGGGGCATGTATGTGAGTGGCGTGGGTGCCACGGATTTCGCCCTGGCAGTGGCATCAGTGCTGTCGCTGCCAGGGCACTACGAGGACCAGTCATTGGTGCCGGATGGGAACAATGCAAGCAAGGCTAAAGTGGAAAACGCCGCACTTTATGAGGCGAGGAACAGGTTGAGAAAGAGGGTGGGCGAGAGAGGGAGAGCGTGTGGAGGATCTGGAGCAAGAGCCACAGGCGAAGCAGCACGCAGGCCGAACCCAGTCTCTAACAGCGGTGCTTTGGATGGCAGTGGTGCAACTGGCATTGCCACTCGTGCTGCCTCAACCTCCTCGTCACCATGCCACCTGTCTTCTGCCACCACCTCCGCTTCCACCACCCATGCCCTTCCTCCTGCCGCTGCAGCAACTTCAACAACTTTTGAGGCACCTCAGGAATCCACTGCAGCACCTCACGCCAGTGCCATTCTCGCCCCTGGCCTCGTACCTGTCAACACCCACCCCGCTATGGCAGTCCTCACTTATCGAGTTGCTTGCATGTTGCAGTGGGTCCGAATCTACGGCTCAGATTTCATCCCGAAGAGATGCTGCTTCAGGGATAGCCTTCAGGGGAAGGTCCTGCCCATGCGTCACCCCCTTAGGGACCTTCCGAGCCTGCTGCTCAGGTTTGGTGCCATTCCCAAGCCGGTGGAGGGAAGCGGCTTCCCCCTGGAGTGGGAGGAGTGGCCTGAGGGCGATGACACTGCTGCCAACTTCCCTCACGATCCCAGTGCTCGTTTCTTTGGACTTGGTATTGTGGAGGCGAGTGGCATGGAAGTTGAGGGTGAGGTGGTAAAGGAGGGTGGGTTAGCAGAAGAGGGTAGGCAGGGTCAAGCAGAGATTACGCAAAAAGCAGCAGGGAAGGGAAAGGATGGGGAGGGTGGAGGAAAGAGGGATAAAGGGGGGAAAGGGAGTGGTGACAAGAAGGCTGAAGGGGGTGTTGAAACGATGAGAGGGCGAGGGAAGGGGAAAGGAGTGGATGCACACACATCCGCGCTGTCGCAGCCACGGCCGTGGGTGTCCATCATGCGGTGCCGGGCTGATGTGGACTTTCTACTGGCCTTCCTGGCGCCCATGATCAAGCCGCCCGAGTGCTCCCAGTGCATCAAATGCCTGGGCACCTTCATGTACCACGTGCCCTGCTGCGCTCTCATGGCCACCTTCGCCTATCGCCCCGTGGACGCCCTCTTCACGCGCTTCCTCGCCGCCTTCCCCGTACACTCCCCCCACTTCCACCACCTGTTCAACGCGCTGCTGCTGCGCTCGCCTCTCACCGTGGCAGAGCACATCAGGCTCATCAACGAGGCCAGCCCTGCCGGCGTGCGCAGGGGCATGAGTGCGCTGCGCCATGGGCCAGAGCAGATGGGGGAGCTGCCTGGGGATCCGCGCATGCGGGAGAGGGTGATGCTGTTGAAGGCGCGGCAGATGCCGCTCTACTTGCTGCTGGGCGTGGCACTGTACTACGCGAAGCCCATCATGGGCGTGTCTCACGCTCACGAGGCGGGCTGAGACGAGGACGTGGAAATGAGAGAGGTTTCACGGCGCATGGAGAGGCAGCTGGGCAACGAAGGCAGGGTAGGAAGAGGTACGGATGGTGGGGAGGAGGGCGAGAGGGGAGAGGAGGGAGACATATGGCAGGAGGTGGAGTCGTGGTGCTTTGCCATGCTGTGCGCGTGGCGCTCCAGCACCAAGGTCATGGGGCCGGGGCTGGACGTGACGTGTGGTAAGGGCAGCAGCCATGTGCTGCGCAGGCAGGCAGGAGCGCCCATGTCACACGAGTGGGGCGTTGACATGTGGGCCCAGGCTGCTACACCCAGGTTCTGTGACGACATGCCCGCGGGACAGGGTGCGTGTGGCGATGCCTGCGCGGACAGCAGCATGAGGAGTAGCAGTAGTGGGGCCAGCGGGGCTGGTGGTGGGAAGAGTGAGGGAGAGGGAGGAAAGGGGGAGGTGCCAGCTTATTTGAAGCCATGGCCGGGGGGAATCAATCTGGTGGCGTGTCTGCGGGAGATGCTGCTGGGGGAGGTGTGCTACCGCCCTGCCTCCCCTGCACCTGCAGCCCCTTCCACCCATCCTGCTGCACCAAGCGTTTCTCCCTCGTCTAGTCCTGTGGCCTCTACAGCCCCTGCTATCCCTATCACTGCTGCTGCACCAAGCAATACACCCGCATCCGTCTCACTTGCACAAGGCCCTGGCGCTGCTGCTTCTAGAGGGCGTGTGTGCGGTGCTGCGGGGTGTGGGAAGGTGGAGGGTGATGGTGGTGTGAAGCTGAAGAATTGCTCTGGGTGTGGCAAGGTGGCGTATTGCGGTAGAGAGTGTGAGAAGGCGCAGTGGCCGTCCCACAAGCTTGCATGCGGGGCCAGGACCAGCGGCCGGGGTGGTGGCAGCAGTAATGGCAAGGTGAGTGGCACGGTGAGTGGGCAGGTGAGATGCATTGTGAGTGAGATAAGCATTGGGAAAGACAACAGTAAGTTGATGATCTTACATGATCGTAGCAACAGTTGTCAGACACGAGTAACAAGCAAGGTTCGATAGTCGAGGCCTAAATCATTCCATGATCTTACATGTTCCGTATCACTCGGATGGCCGTGTGAGTAGGCATGCGTGATATTTCCTCCCTTTCAAATTACCCCCCCCCCCCCCCCCCCCCCCCCCCCATTTGTGGTTCCGCACAGGATTAATACCAGTGAATGGAAGCAATCACTCATCTGAGGACCCCTTTTACTGCAAAGCCAATCTTATACCCCAGGTATATTGTTACCTTGTCAATAGGACACAGGAACAAAGTGAGCCACAATCAGAGCCTAATGATGATAACATGTATATGCTACTTCATCCCATTCAGATACTTTTGCATGGGAATCCTCCTCCACGAATATCGTGTACAGATTTACCATAGCCTCCAGTCCACTCAGCTTATTGCAAGGCACTGTCACAAGGTCCCATGCACTACAAAAGGTAACCTATCATGGCTGAGCGTGCAGGGCGTGCAAGGGTTCAGCGGGCGAGGTTGTCGATGTCCACACCGGGCATGGGGAATTGCGTGGCCAGCGCCGTCACACGCTGCTTCAACGCCTCTATGTCCGCGCGCTCCTTGCACCCCTCCCCCTGCACGTACGCCATGTAGTCCTTCACCTTGGCCCCCGCTCCCCCTGCCGCCCGCACTGCCTCGTCACTGGACGCCTTGACGCGCTGCGCCAGGTTGATGCCCTCGTGCACCAGCTCCGCCACCTGCCCTCCCACACGCACAGCACCGCACACAGCACAAGCAATGTGACTACGAGCTGGCAGCAGGTGTTGCATTGACGCAGCAACCATTTTACGCGAGAGTAGGGCAGCATAGCTCGGGGGAGGCATGGCGGGGGCGCACCTGGTGGAAGTGGTCCTCCTTGAAGCCGCGCGTTGTCAGCGCCGGTGTGCCGATGCGGATGCCCCCAGGCACTATCGCACTCTTGTCACCTGGCCACGCAAGAGGGTCATGTGTGTAACAGGCATTCGTTTTCTACGTATTGAAATGAGCTGCAACCAGTGGTACGAGTGAGTCTATGGATCAGTAGGTCACATGTATGGCATGGCATGGACACGACACGGTACGGCATGACATGGCACAGTACAGCATGGCATGGCATGGCATGGCATGGCATGGCATGGCATGGCATGGCACCTGGCACGGAGTTCTTGTTGAGTGTGATGGCTGCCAGGTCCAGCACCTTCTCCACCCTCGCACCGTCCAACCCCTGCCACACCCACACACATGCCATAAGGGAAAGTCAAACAAGGGGAGGCAAGGAGGTCACTGAAAGGCTGCTGATGCAGTGGTGCATGCGCACAAGGAAGCAGCACAGTGGCAGTGGCAGTGGCAGCAGGGTGATCGGGTGGGGTGGGGGCCAGGTTGGGAGGGCACGGACGAGGGGGCGCAGGTCGAGCAGCAGCAGGTGGTTGTCGGTGCCCCCCGACACCAGCGTGTACCCCAGCGCCACCAGCCGCTCCGCCATCGCTGCACAGTTCGCCTTCACCTGCCGCCGCGCCCCACGGTGGTGGTTGCCCGGGCAGGGAGGTGGCATCGGAGGGGGGGGAAAGGACAGAGAGAGGGAGCTTGGCTGGCAGGAACACAGAATGCATCACATTCACCTGTAAACCGGAAGAAGGCAGGGATGCTGAGATACAGGAGCGTAAACCGGAGGGCAAACAGAGGGAGGCAAGGATACAGCAGAGGAGGGAGGGCGGAAGTGGAGAGTGGGGGAAGCGGCGGGCGGACCTGTAGTTGGTAGTCCTTGAAGGCGGGCGTGGCAGCTTGCTTGAGGCACACCGCGATGCCGCCTATCGTGTGGTTGTGGGGGCCGCCCTGCAATGGGGAACGCGCAAGGACGGGTGTGAGTTCGTGACGGACGGGAAAAAAGACTGCGGGAGGGGGAGCGACAGACTGAGAAATGAAAAGGGTGGGCGAGGTGAACGACTTGACGAGAGGGACACAAGAGGCGATGGGTGGGTGGGAGGGTGGGTTGGGCGACCTGCATGCCGGGGAAGACAGCGTTGTTGATGGCCGTCTCCATGTCGATGCCGTTCATCTCGCCCCGGCGGAAGAAGATCAGCCCGCCTCGCGGCCCCCGCAGCGACTGCCATGCGCCCAACGCCACGAGTGGATGGAAGGGACGCACGGGAGAGGAGGGGAGGGGTTGGGTAGGAGAGTGTGTAACGGGGCTTGCATGAAAGCATGAGGGACGAAAGGTGAGCAGGAGGAGCGGTGAATGCAGCAGCACAGTGTACCTTGTGCGTGGTGGTGGTGACCACGTCCGCGTACTCAAAGGGGTTGGCCACCACGTCCGCCGCCACGAGTCCACTGATGTGCGCCATGTCCGCCAGCACGAACGCGCCCACACTGTCCGCTATCTGCCGTACCGCAAGGGCGAGGGCACATGGGAGACAAGGGTAAAAGGCAGTCGGAAATGGAGGGGGGAATGGGGGGGAGTGGGTGGAGTGGGGACGGGGGAGTGGGGGGAGTGGGGGGAGTGGGGAAGGTGGGGAAGGGAGGGGGAGGAGAGGGGTTACAAAAGAGAGGAGTAGAACAAGTCGGTTGGGGCCAGCTCTGTGTCACCACGCAGCAACCATTGTGATTCCACTTGTGAGGTTCACTGTCTCGAAATGTATCGTTCCAATCCTCTTCAAATCCCGCTGCCATCCCATCTCCCTCTCTCCCCCATCCCGTCTACACAACTGCCTTCCCCGCCACCCGCCCCTCCTATCCTTTCCCCGCCCCCGCGGCACCTGGCGCATGCGCTTGTAGTCGTAGTCGCGCGGGTACGCGCTGGCGCCCGCGATGATGAGCTGCGGGCGGAACAGCAGCGCCGACCGCTGCAGCGCCTCGTAGTCCACCAACCCTGCCGGGGGGGGGGGGGGTGGGGGGGGAGCAAGGCACGCGGGGGAATGAGGCGAGCACGAGAGCGAGAAAGAGTGGAGGCGAGGAAGAGCAAGGGCCATGCGCATGGTAGGGAACGCATGTGCGTGAGTTCAAGAAGCAGCACCCGTTGCGTGTGCCAATCCCCTGCCCCCACCCCTTCCTCCCACCCCTTGGTGAAATCACGAGGCAGCACCCTCCCACCCTCCCACAGCCCCACGCGGCGGCAGCGGGCGTACCGGTGGACTCGTCGAGGCGGTAGGGCATGGACTCGAAGTACACGGACGTGGCGGACACGCGCCGCTTCGCCGTCATGAACCCGTGCGACAGGTGCCCCCCGTGCGGCAGATCCAGGCCCTGCCGCGCGCACACGCATGGCAGCACAAGACGGCACACAGATCTCAGCTCCAAAATATGGGCCCGTCGTGTTGAGAAAGCAATCGGCGAACGCGATCAGAACAACGAAGGGGCAGGGAGTTACGCAAGGGCGAAAAAGATGGTGCGATTGGGGCGAGAAGGAGGGGAACGAGGGGGAAGTGGGGGGTGGCCGGGTGGGGCGGGGGAAGGAGGGAGAAGAAGGGCGGGAGCGGGAGGAGGCGCATAGCGAAGGCGGGTGAAATGGGGAGGGCGGGGCGTATCCCACCATGATGCGGTCGTGCGGTTTGAGCAGCGCCGTGTACACGGCGAAGTTGGCGGGCGAGCCGGACAGCGGCTGCACGTTCACGCCCCACTGCGCGGGGTCCAGGCGGAACGCCGCGAGCGCGCGCTGCTGGCACAGCACCTCGCTCTGGTCGATGAACTCGTTGCCGCCGTAGTACCTGCCGCGCCCGCCACACACGGGGTCAGCAATGAGATCGCGCGCAACAAATAGCGTGTCGCGCACATTTCTTTTCCGCGAAAAGCCGCAGAGCAACAGCCGCCCTTCCTTCCCGCAGCGCATCTGCACTTATTACGTTATCGTTACCCTGTTATGTTTCTTGTGCCCCATGCATCAACCCCCTCCCCCCCCCCTCTCCCCCCGGTGGCGCACCTCTTGCCCGGCAGCCCCTCGGAGTACTTGTTGGTGAGGCACGACCCCACGGCCTGCATCACGGCGCGGCTCGTGAAGTTCTCGCTCGCAATGAGCTCCAGCCCCTCCTCCTGCCGCCGCCGCTCCGACGCGATCACCGCCGCCACCTCGGGGTCCGCCTCCGCCAACGGCGGGTCCGAAAACACCGACGCGGGACTGTCGGCTGGCGGCGCCCGACCGGCGCGACAGCGATCAGGGGGAGAAAGGGGAAGGGAGTGAGCGAGTAGCGTGGCGACGGTAGAGGAGGAAGGATGTCAAATCAGGGAAAGATCGCGCGACGAGGGAAGCGGCGACTAGAATGGAAAGCGAGAGGCGACCAACCTTGAACAGCAACGGCGGTGACGCTAAGGGCACCATTCCGCCTGGCGCTGTGGCTGCGAGGCACATGGGGGACGAGATCAGCAGCCACGCCAAGGCACACGATGGCGTCAACAACAGGGCGCAGAAGCGAAAGGGTGAAACTTGGGAACGAAGACGGGAAAGACGAAGACGGATGAGCAACCGCGAAGGTGGAGAAGGCAACAGCGCACCTTGGGCTGGGGCCTGACGCCTTGCATGTCACGTGCGCGGCGAAGAACGGCGCTCGGTTGAAGTGCAAATCACGCGAAGGAGACTTAAGTGAAGGCGCAACCGTCGGCGACGCGGCGGGTATTGTGGTAAAGTGGGCCTTCAGGGACGCCATGGCGGGCGAGCAGCAACAAGGGTGAGCAGCGATGGGAGAAGGTTGCAAAAGAATGGGCTGGTGGTCAAGCGGGCTCCGAACGTTGAACATGTTGAAACACAGGCAGCCTCGCAGTGTGGCAGGCTTCGATTTGAAGCACGAGTGGGCAGCACTTGCGCAACCCCTCTCGCAGGGTTTATCCGCGCCGCTCTTTGGGCTTACCCACCGTCACTGCTGACATCACCGATCATTCCACGTCATTGATTCAAGACCCCGTTGGACGAAGCTGCGCGAGGGAAGGGTAGACGGAGGTTATGATTGGCTGGAAGACAAGAAAACCTCAGCGCAATGCCACGTCATTTCTACACTAGTTATGGGGTATGATCACACCTACAGCAATCGCCGTGAAGGAATTCAGGTTTGATCTCTTTGTCGAAAACCATAACACCTGTTCACGATAAGTTCACACCCCATACCCTCAGTTTCAAATACTACACTATACCGATTTTGGCTCGATACGACGGACACCAAGAAACTCGGACGATCAATCGACAGCTGGAAGGTGCAGTCTTTTTAAACTTGCACTATGTGTTCCGAGTGAGGAGGGAGGAGGGGGGTTGCCCCTGAAGTTCTTGTTGCTTCTACGTCTATTCGCGACAGGGGTACGGGAATCTTCCCCAGCCATTTCAATGTCCGACGTTAACTACCCTGCGAGAAAGTTGTACCCATGCTATGTACCCCTAGGGGGTGCGCTTATGGGGTGTGAATTTAGTTAGCCTTCCCTGTACGTAACAGAGTCTAAGCAGTGCCGATGGTGGAGACTAAGGGTCGAGATGATTCGAAGTGATGAAAACAGTTGAAGCATCGAGACCGTCGAGCAGATACATCGGGAGTGAAAAAGGCGGAAACGGATTCTGATAAAATCTATAGGTTGCTAGAGCGCAGTGGAATGCTCTAGGAATGATTGATGACGATCCTGCGGCGGGGCAATGGTCACTTAGAGGTAGCTCTTCTTGCCTGGCACGTGGTGCCACTGCGTCGACGGAGGGTTGGTCGGACACAAGTGTGAGAATTGTCTAATAATAACAATCCAATACGTTCGGTTATATAGGAAACCCACAAGGGTGACAGTTACCATAGCGGAACTGTAGAACAATTGCGCGGCGACGCTTCAGTTGCCCAGTTACAGTCGCGCTGGCGAGACTGTTTAGATTCGGCAAGGGCGCGGTATTCTGCCGCGCCCGGTTTCACATACAGTACACGCTGCCCCCCTGTCGAATCCGACTCTTCAGCTGCCACGAGGGTCGCAACCAAAGTGCACGGTTGCGCCCCTATAGCTCGCCACTTGGGTCAACACCCTCGATATGGCGAGCCTCGTTACTGACTTCAAATAGTGTAGCCGATGATGATAACGCGTAAAAACACATTATAACAGGTTCAAAACAGGTTCCCGTGCCGCACGGTTCAAGTATCGATGTAATAAGGGAATGTACCCCTTAAAGTACATGCTAGCTACGTCGTTTCGTATTCGTTTTGTAATCTTATATAATCCATTGTCTTGGCTTGTTATAGTCACTTCTATAATTTTTTCATTCACTCTGACAGGTGTCATCATTCACTTTCTCTGCAAGACTACCTGCGATGTCCCCCGTGGGATTGTAACATGGTATGAGAGCGAATCAGGAATTCTTCGCATCCCCACTTCCGAAAGTTCTTACGAATCGAAAGTGGCGACCAACACACGCTCACGTGTCAAGATGGCCGTAGGACCAGGAGGTCAGACAAATTTGACGGCTGAAGCTCAGCCCAATCCTGCTGCGAACTCGGGAGCGACGACGACGATCAGTACCGTTGTACTGGAGCACCTACTTCAACGACTTTTGAGTTTGGAGCAAGGACTCCAAACATTGCGTAATGTCGACGCATGAACCTCCTCCCAACCTACTCAACCCGTCGCAACTGACCGCGAAACCGCCCCGCAAACCTTCTCCCTCGACACAATCAACACTTAAGCCCCCCGTCCAAGTGATGATGCCTTACTTTCAGCTTCTTCAAAATTTCTCAACATATCCAAATTCAAGACAAGTGCCGCTTTTTACGAAAACGACTTCTATACTTGGAGCTTTGAGCTGGAGCTGCTGCTGCAAAACGCACAGATTTGCCACTACTTCGACGGAAGCTACGCATGCCCAACGTTGGACACCGACGACGCAAGAGCGCAGTACTACAACAACTTGCTCATGGCGTACATCGTTTTACTACGCAACATGCCGCCGATAGAGCAACTCGACATTCGCTCGTTCAAGACGAAGCCGGCTCCGACACTAGAGGCTTGGCGGTACCTTATGAAGCTGTACCAGCCGAACGACTCAGTGTCGTCAAATAGACTCCTCCAGCAACTCATGGAGGTGAAAATGGGATCCGAGGAGAAAGAGGATTCTTATATCAATTGTTGCCGGAGCATACGCGATAAAATTGCGAAGCACGGGATTGCCATCTCCGAGGACATCTTTGTCACTATCGTGCTCGCATGGCTCGGACCTGAGTGGAGACCCTGCAAGGCGCTACTCCGGCAATAGGGGGCCATCTCAGAAGCCTCCCTCTGCACCGCACTTCTCGTCGAACAGCAAGATATGGATGCGCACAAGGAACTCCCTGCGGCTCGACGAGAACGACTTGCCTTCTACGCCGACAACAAAGAAGAGCGACGACTAAGGTGCCACTATTGCAAAATATTCAAGAATTTCGGGCATTCAACGGAGCGATGCAGATTACGCTCCAATACTTGGCACCCAAACTCCACCCAATCGAACAATTGGGTCGGCCGACAAGACGTGAGACAAGACGCACGTCAAGCTCAAGGCTTCCAGCCCGCACCGCGCGTTCCAAACACATCAGCCCAGCATCAGCAACAACAATATTCGGCATAACCAGGAGGCGCCAGAAACGTCAAAAGCAACATGGCAATGCGGCACACAAGGAGCGCCGGAACCTACGCCGAACCCAATATTTCCCTTCGAGCAGAAGAACCCCTTCAGCTCGGATAACGACTACAACGATGACGACGAGCAGGACTCGAATCTGACAGTTCCGCTGCTTGAAAGCCCTCCTCACATGTACGAACCCAGGCCGGCACCTGCAAACTGGATCGCGCACGAACAAATTCTGACGTACGACACCTTGCACATAATCATGCCACGACTCGCGCTACTCACGCGCGACGAAAACAAGCACCACAACATCTGGTACCTTGACAGTTGTTGCGGGAAGCATATGGTGGGATCAAGGTGCTTCCTCTCCAACGTCGTCCCCACCCCCACGGTCACCTACATCACTGTGGTGAACAACGAAAATCTGTGCGCAAGCACGCAGGGAATCGTTGTACTGAAAGCACATGACAACAACACACACATCACACTGAACGATGTGCTCATTGTATACAATTCGGACTTCAACTTAATATCGGCATCGCAGCTGATGGATTGCGGGATGGAGCTTCACACCGATTAACAAGACATTCTTCTTCACTTCGCACTCCCCGGCAAGCTTCAGAAATACCTTGGACGAGCGCGTGCAAACAACGGCGTGTACGTGATCGACTTCAACATCTTGGACTGCACGGATGAGTTAATCGACCTTGTCCATCTCCGCTTCGAATACATCCAACGGTCCGGGTGGAAGCACCCAGTCGGCAGACCATGGGTGCCCCACCATCAACACGTGCACGAGAAAAAACTGCATAAGCCTGGCCCTGACGGCATCTGCAGGGACTGTCGCACTCCCACCGCTTCAAGCAATAGGATCGTTGTCACCGGATTAGACGAGATCGAAGAAGCTGCACGACTCGCGCCGCCCGATGAAGGCATGTCAACAATGGAGGTTGCGACCACCACCTACAGGGTATTCAGCTCATGCGAATCCCCACTCCCCGGACCCGCTCGCAATCGACTCCAGTGGACCCTACAAGGCGAGTCGCACGGAAACTACGACGACGCAGGAAAGCTGCGTCCCTACGACAAACGGTCGTACCTGACCATCTACCCCCATTGGCGCGACCCCGATGCCACGCAAGAGGAAGACGAGGAGGAACTAGCGCGTCGCAAAGCAGAAGAGCTTCGACGACAAAGCGAAACTCAAGGATGCGGGACCCTCGCCTTTGGCAATTGTGGAGAAGGCGGCGGAGAGGGCGCCTCCAACGAAGGTGGATGGCGGAACATGGGGAAACGCGGAAGGCACATGGGCCACCGCAGGCGGAGATTGGGGAACTGAAACTGGCGGATGGGGTGGCACTGGCGGCGAATGGGGTGGCTCAGGTGGAGACTGGGGTACTTCACACAGCCAAGAAGAACAAAAGGGGGAAATTGAGGAAGACATTGCTCCAGCTATTGTCCCCCTCGACCGTCCTCCGTGCCTGCCTAGACCAACACCTCTCGCCGAAGACATAATGCCGTCACGCGACCCATGGGACACGATCGATTGGGGAAATGAAAAGTCAACACCCCGTTGCACCGTCTACGGCCCCGACCCCGAACCGCGCAAGCCTCAGATTGTGCCAGTGACCATTTCGGGAACGAACATTCCCCTCTCAGTCATCCCCGACCTTCCTCGCGCTAATGCTGTCAACGGCGACTGAAGAAGAAAAAGAGGAGGGAGAAGCGGAAGCAGTACCCGATACGTACATGAAGAAGACCCAACTGAAGCGAGCGCGCGATACCTCCGCACCCCTGGAGTTGCGCAACGGATGATCTCAAGCACCAGCGCCTTGGACATCCCTCGCGCCAGACACTCAACAACTGCATCACCGCTGAAGTGTTTGCACCCGGAGCAATCCTGCGCCCCGACGAAACCGAACTAAGGTGCACGTCACAGCCACACACCTGCAGCGTCTGCCCCGAAGCCGCGCTAACTCATCAGCCCTTCCCCCTGCTAGACCCAGGCACTAATCGGTACCCGAACCTCACCAGGTGTACAGCGACTTTCTCGTCGTTGGCCACTGCGGACTCAACAACGAAGGCTACACGCTAAAATGCGTAGACGCGGGGACACACTACGTTTGGATCGAAACTTTTAGTTTCGTAGCAGGGCGTATGAGGTGTTTCGCCTCCGGTTGGCTCACGCGCAACGACAGACAGGGAAGAAACTACAAATTTGGCAGACAGACGGCACGACAGAATTTCGCAGTAAGAAGCTCCATAACTTCCTTGGGAAGAAAAGGATCCTGCACCACATCTCACTTCCCTACACGCACCCGCAGCAAGGAGTCGCCGAGCGATCTAATCGCACGCTCATGACGAAGGTGCGCGCGTTACTGAAGCAATCAGGGCTTCCCGTCACCTACTGGTCATACGCCATGCACCACGCCGTGCGTCTGCACAACCTTCTCTCCTCCATAACGTTCACCAAGAACCCGTCGCCGCACGTAAAATGGACGGGCAAAAAGGGCTACACCACAATGCTCTGCGTGTGGGGCTGCATGGTGCAGTAGAGGCCCGCTACCTCAATCATCGGGAAATTAATGAGTCGCGCGCTCTGGTTCATCGACTTACTGAGCAACAAGATCACACCCGCGTGCGACGTCCTATTCTACGAGAGGCGCACCCTTGCACAGTTCCGCGCGGACCAGCAAGCAGGAACGGACTTAGTCTACGCGCATGGCGGACGCAGTTTCACAACCCCCGAAGATGAGGCTGCCGCTGCAATTCTTGACCAGGATACCCCAGCGAACATCCCGGCGTCAACCCGCACCGCCGCAGCGAAGACGGCGACGACGATGACGAAGTGTCAGAAATAGGAAACAAGAATGACTAGAATGACAGCAGTACAGGGTTTGTATTGCAAAACCTAATTTGGGCTGTACCCCATGAGTGCCCCACTACAGCCTAGAGCATATGAATGCATAGTTCTGACACACCCCCATAGGCAAAGTGGGGGACAAGCAAGAGAACGAAGCAAGGTCAAGCTCAGGGTGGATCACAACGTCACCACACACTCTGAGCACAAGCAAATGGCCACAAGGCCAGTTCACATGCAGAGTTATATAATGCAGAACAAGCAGTACAGTGATCAACACCTAGCAGGTGTAAGCATGCAGGTATAAGTATATAGATCACAGTACAAGCAAAGTCAAGAAGTGAGCAAGTGAGACCAAGTAGGCACAAGGCCTAGAACAGTACAGAAACTCTGATGATCACAAGGCTGAAGTGCCTTGGTGAAGATATCAGCAGTGTTGGCCGGAGAGGCCACGTAAACAAGACGAAGCTGACCACGCTGCTGCAACTCACGAGCAAGGAAGTAACGCAGAGCGATGTGTTTCGTCCTGTGCTCCAGTCTGTGCTCCTGACACAAGGCAATCATGGCCTTGTTGTCGACGTACAGAACTGGAGGAGAACGAGGCGGCTCTCCCAAGTTGGTCAGCAGGTAGGTGAGCCAGCGTAACTCCTGTGCAGCCATGGCCCCTGCGTAGATCTCAGCCTCACAACTGGAGCTGAGAACAGAAGACGAACGGGTAGACCGCCAAGAAACAGAGCCAGAGCCAAGGCTGAAAGTGTAACCCTGTGACGACCGCTGCGTAGCCAAGTCGTCAACCCAAGAAGCGTCTGCGTGACCAGTGAGGACAACTCGAGCCCGTCCTCCAAGCACGAGCCCCATGCCCGACGTACTGCACAAGTAGCGCATCACCCTCTTAGCGGCCTTCCAGTGCTCAGGTCGGTGTCTCCCGGGCGCAACGTAGCGAGCCAGGATGCTAAGAGGGTAAGCAAGGTCAGGTCGAGTGCAGGTCATCAGGTACATGAGGCAGCCCACAAGCTCTGGATACGGGCCACTCGGCTCTACGGACTCATCCGAAGGCAGAGCTGAGAGCAAGTGACCGGTAGGCAGAGGAGTGGCCTCTGGCGAGGAGTACTCGAAGCCGAAGCGCTGAAGGACCTGCTGCACCATGTGTGACTGAGTCAAGGTAATGGTGCGCTGTGCTCTGTCCCGGGTGATCTGCAAGCCAAGATAGCTGCGCAGCTCACCCAGGTCTGTGCACGTGTGTCTCTTCTGCATCTCCGACTTCACGTGGGCAAGTCCCTCAGTGTCAGCAGTGGCAAAGACCAAGTCGTCGACGTACACGAGGATGTAGAACGGCGGCAGAGAAATGTCGGTGCGTAGAAACAGCGACGGGTCAGCAGTCGAAGGAGCAAACCCAAGAGCCGCAAGAGTCGTCCTCAGTGTGTCGTGCCACTCGCGAGGCGCCTGGCGGAGACCGTAGACTGGCCGCCGGAGGCTCCACTGGGTACCTGCAGGAAACGACCCAGTGAAGCCAGGTGGGCGGCGCAGCCAGATCTCCTCATGCAGGCTGCCCTGTAGGAAGGCTGTGCTGAAGTCAAGAGAATGAAGCTCGTAGTCACGCTGCGCGGCAACGTGCAGCAGCACCCGAAGAGTGGTCATCTTCGGGGTAGGGGAGAAGGTCTGGAAGAAGTCAACTCCCTGTCGCTGACTGAAGCCTCGTGCAACGTAACGCGCCTTGAAGACAGGCGGAGAACCCGGCGGCCGCTTCACCCTGAAAATCCACATGCCACTGACGATGTTCGCCCCAGGTGGGGGAACCTCGTCGACGTAGGTGCCTGTGGACTTCCAGGAAGCCATCTCTGCGTCCATGGCTGTCTGCCACTGAGAGGAGTAGGGACCCGCTATCGCCTCTGCGTAAGAGCGCGGGGTCGGGATGTCTCGTGCATCGGGGTCTCCCTCAGGTGCAATCAGCATGGACACGAGATGAGGTACAGCAGCTGCAAAACACTCAAAGTCCTCCTGCCTGTCCTCAAGGACGTCCGTGCCAAGAGCACACTCACCTCCGACGGACGGAGGACAGACAGACTCAGACTCGGCAACAAGACTAGCGGCGTAGTCTAGACGACAGGCGGCAGCAAAGTCAACAAGCTCAGCAACCAGGGCAGACGCAACAGTGGACTCAAACGAAGGGTCAGTGACAACAGTGGCTAGAAGACGAGTGACAGTAGGACTGGCAGCACGAGCAAGGTTTGACGGTGGGTCAGGGACGTCAGGAAGAGAGGACGCAGGAGGAGACGGCAGAGGGACACGCTGTGGAGCAGTGGAAGGACGAAGTGCCATTTGGTGCGTGCCTGGGACAGGGGGAGGACGCTGACGCGGAACACGACGACCAGTGCAAGCAGCGCGAACAGGCGACGCAGGACGAGACTCAGGCTCACGACGCTCCGTAAGACCTCTAGTCGGCCCAGAGTAAGAAGAAGGACCAGGCAGTGGAGAGGCTGGCTGTAACTGCGACTGCGACTGGGCAGACGGTGGACACAATATAGGAGGAGTAGGACCAGTAGAAGGCGGGAGGCCAAGAACCTGCTAAAGGAGTGGAACGAAGTACGGCCGCGGCCGCGCAGTGCCTCCAGAACCAGCAGAGACAGCACCAGTAACCCCCGCTCCAGGGTCTCCAGCTCCAACTCCCGCAGCACCACCAGCCCCAGCACCTCCAGCAGCTCCAGCTCCAGCAGCACCTCCAGCAGCAACAGCTCCAACGCCTCCAGCTCCAACTCATGCGGCACCACTAGCTCTAGCACCCCCAGCAGCTCCAGCTCCAGCAGCACCTCCAGCAGCAACAGCTCCAGCACCTCCAGCAGCTCCAGCACCTCCAGCAGCTCCAGCACCAGCAGTACCTCCAGCAGCTCCAGGTCCAGCAGCTCCAGTACCTCCAGTACGAGCACCTCCGGGACTAGCGGCTCCAGCACCTCCAGCAGCTCCAGCACCAGCAGGACCTCCAGCTCCAGCAGCACGGCTCCAGCGCCGAGCAAACCACTCGCGCAGCTGCGGTGGAGAGAGTGGCTCCCGCCGTGACGACACCCGGAGGACCTCCACAGGACAAAGTACCTCCAGGCTCAGCACGCTCAGGCTCAGCACCCCCAGACTCAGCACCCCCAGACTCAGCACCCCCAGACTCAGCACCTCCAGGCTCAGCACGCTCAAGCTCAGCACCCCCAGGCTCCGCACCCTCAGACTCAGCAACCCTAGGCTCAGCACCCCCAGGCTCCGCACGCTCAGGCTCAGCACCCCCAGGCCCCGCACCCGCAGGCTCAGCACCCCTAGCAGCACCAGAGTCGACAGCTACCTCGACAGGCTCGACAGGGTCTACCTGGGAGACACCTGAGGGGGCAGGACCCTGAGGGGGGAGGGGGTCTACCGGAGGAGGACCTGGTGCTAGGAAGAGCGGCGGGGGGGGGAGAGGGGCAGTGCGGAAAGAGACGGTAGTAAGGAACCGACTCGTCAAACGTGACGTCCTGAGATGACAGAACACCACGCGAGGTGGGGTGGTAAAACTAGGCGCGTCAGGGGGGAAGCCAAGGAAGACGCAGGGAATAGCACGGGAGGACAGCTTGTCCGCGGAAGAATCGCGGACAAAAGCTCGAGATCCCCAGACACGGAACACAGACGCATCGCCAACCTCCCCCGTCCACCGCAGAGCAGGTGTGGTCTCCGGCATGGAGACACGGGGCTGGAGGTTGAGCTGATGCGCAGCGTACTGGACCGCGAACGGCCACAGAAAATGGGGAGCAGCCCGCATGGATCATGGACGTACGAGCGACGTCCATGACCATGCCAATGCGGCGCTCAGCAATCCCATTTTGCTGTGGGGAGGCCGGAAGCGTGAACGTCTAGCGGATGCCCTCCGCACGATAGAAGGCCCGCAGAAGGTCGGAGGAAAACTCACCACCTCTGTCGGAGTGCAGACGCAGAACAGGAAGGTCCGAGCCGAAAATCTCGCTGAGCTGGCGACGGGCAGCGCGGATCCAGGCGATCAACGCCACAGTGACCTCACTCTTGCGGCGCAAGGGGAAGACTGTGGTGTAACGCGAGTAGTCGTCAACGACCAGTAGAAAGTAACGCTCGTGACCCTGTCCACGGACGCGGGCTGGGCCCCACACGTCCATGTGGAGAGTCTGCAGGGGAGCCTCCGTCGGAGGGAACTCGGAGGAGTGAGGAGCGGCGCGCTGCCGTCCCTCGACGCAAGGAACGCAGGTAGGGGCAGGCCCCGGTGGGAGGGGAGGGAGAGACCGGGGGAGACCAGAGACAAGGGAACGGGAGGCCATACCTCGGAGACGAAGCAGGGAGGGGTGACCAAGGCAGTGGTGCCAAAGGAGAGTCTGGTGTGACAGGAGACGACACGAGCAGGGGGCAGACTCCGGACCAGACCTGGACGCGGCAGCAAACACCTGACCAGACGCGGCTACCTGACCAGACTCAGCAACCGGAGGAGACTCAGTAGTCAGTGTGTACAGGCTCGACCCAGGCCGACGGGTGAACGTGGCCAGGTGGCGGCCCGTCCGAGTACACGTACAGTGGGTCACACGCTGACCTCCAGGAGTGAACTGGTCAACCCACACGTCCTGGAGGTCAGCTCCACTCACCAAGTTCGTAGAGAACGAGGGGAGGTGAAGACCCGACAGTGAGCCAGACGGGGCCGCCGGACACGGCAGAACCGTGGAGGAGTGCGCAAGGACTGGGCCCCCAGAGGGGTCCGCCAGGGAGACTGCAACCGGTCGACTGAGCGGCGTGAGTGTGGTGCTATCGCGAAAGAAAGAGCGGGAAGCACCTGAGTCAAGCGTGAAGGTGTGCAAGGCCTCAGCAGGCGCAGTACCAGAGAGAGCAGACTCACTAGCATCTGGAGCAGCAGACTCACTAGCACCTAGAGCAGCAGCCTCAATGCCTTGATCAGGCGGAACACACAGGTAACAGTCACCCTCGGCACTATAGTCACAGCATACATGGCAGCAAGGATAGCATCAAAATCAAGATCAAAGATAGCAACACCAGACTTAAGCAGATCAGCCCAGCGAGGGAGCTCAGCGGCGTCAGGAAACTGTGCGCGCCAGGCGTCAGACAGGCGACCGAAACAGCGCTGCGTCGTGTGTGGCAGCCCGCACGTCTCCCCATGGCGCTCGCCGGTGCGGAGAACGTAAGCGCAGGGACCAGCACCCCCAGACCTCCCACGCCCAGCGTACCACTCACGAAGCTGCTGGGGCGACGGGGCCTCACGGGAACACGGCTGCTGCTGTCGCTGGCTACCGCCAAAGCCTCCACGCTGCGCGGCTCCACCCCGACCAGCACCACCGCCGCCGCCACCCCCACTGCCGCTGCCGCTGCCGCCACCACCTCCACCGCCGCCACCGACGCCCCCACTCCCGCAACCACCCCCACTTCCACCCCCACTCCCTCCGCCTCCTCCACCGCCACCACCGCCGCCCCCGCCGTCCCCTCCACCACCCTTGCCCCCCTTGCCCTTGCCGCTGCGGCGCCTCCCACTAGGAGCAGACGCAGCCCTGACCTCCTCGGTGCCAACGAGGTCGACAGCAGCAGCAAAAGCAACAGAGGGCAAAAGGGGAACGGGGGAACACCCCTCAAAGAAAGGGGCACGAGGGTCGCCGCGAGAACCTCCTACAGCGACTATGCTAGTCTCAGCTGCAGTGAGGCGCTCCTCGAGCAGGTCGACAATGAGCTCGGTGGGGCAAAGGGAGAGAAAGTGGTCCCTGACTGAGCGAAGAGAGTCAGGGAGACGGGTGACGAGGTAGAAGAGGGTGATGTACATGGGGGGGGGGGTTCTTGGCACGAAACTCGGAGGGAAGCGCAGCTCGGTAGCGGGTGTCACTAGTGCGGAGGTGAGTGATGAGGTCAGCGACTGTGGCAAAGGCGGCCAGGTCAGGGAACAAGTACGGCAGCATGAGGCGGCTGAGGGCAGCAGTGGCAGGGGAGGAGTAGCGCGCGACGACAGCGTCATACAAAGACTTAGCAGTCTTGTACTGGCCAAAGTGCGCGCGCTCAGCAGACGGCAGGTGACTACGAACAGCAAGGCGAGCAACAGCGTCACGAGTAGTCCACTGCGAGCGAACCGTACTGTCAGCAGTGGCAGCAGGTGCAACAGAGGCGCCGGACGTGTGATCGAAAAGCGAGACTCCGTCCCTAGAGTCGCACTGAAGAAAGAGCTGCAGGTCATCTACCCAAACGTAGGGCTAGCCATGGCGGCAATAGCATCAGTGGCAGTAGTAGCAGCAGTAGCAGCAGTAACAGCTGTAGCAGTAGGAGCAGCGCGGGCAGGGCAGCGCGGCTCAGTAGGGCAGGGCGGCGCGGCTCGGCAGAGCGGCGCGACTCGGCTGGGCGGCGCGGCTCGGCTGGGCGGCGCGGCTCGGCTGGCAGGCAGGCGCGGCAGGGCGCTTGTAGGGCAGGTGCGCGGGTAGCGCGGGTAGGGCAGGTGCTCACCAGGGGCGGGTAGGGCAGGTGCCACAGGCGGCGGGTAGGGCAGGCGCGCGACTGGCGCAGGTAGGGCAGGCGCCCGACGGGTGGCTGCAGGCGCTCGATGGGCGGGTAGGGCCGGCGCTCGACGGGCGGCGGCAGGGCAGGCTCACGACGGGCGGGTAGGGCAGGGCCGCGACGGGCGGGTAGGGCAGGGCCGCGACGGGCGCGTAGGGCAGGGCCGCGACGAGCAGGTAGGGCAGGGCCGCGACGGGCGGCAGGGTAGGGCAGGCGCGCGACGGCGGCTGCAGGTAGGGCGGGCGCGCGACGGCGCGGGTAGGGCAGGCGCGCGAACGCGCGCTTAGGGCAGGCGCGCGTAAGGCAGGGTGCGCTAGGGCGCGGGTGAGGCAGGCGCGAGGCGCACTACAGGGCAGGCAGGCGCGGCAGCGCGCTTCGGGCAGCGCATGAGAAAAAATCGTTGGTGGGCCCTTAGAAAAAAAAAAGGTTCCCACTAGGGAACCTGCTCTGAAACCATGTCAGAAATAGGAAACAAGAATGACTAGAATGACACCAGTACAGGGTTTGTATAGCAAAACCTAATTTGGGCTGTACCCCATGAGGAGTGCCCCACTACAGCCTAGAGCATATAAATGCATAGTTCTGACACGAAGCACCACCTGGACCATCGCGCGGCAGAGACCTTGTGCAACCTGCCCCACGTGTGCTCGAAAGTGACGATGACGATGTACAGGAAGTCACTGCTGACCGGACTGCAGCTACTCGGTCTTCAGACCGCAACAACCACAGCTCCACGAGTCACTGAGCCGAAGAACCCAAGACAGGCTTTGACAGGGCCAGTAAGAGTACGACGTCCATTCTTACCTGAACTTGCTTATTCTTATTTTCCAATATCCTTGTATGCTTATTCCCTGTTTTGTTACTTTACTACATATTTAGTATAGTTTCAGCACCGAATTTCAGTTTTCTAGAGTTATCTCGCGTGATCTCGCGTGCGCGTGATTGTCATTGAATATACTCTACTGTATTTGGTAAGGTTCCGTTCCCGACGATTCCCGATGCACGGAACATTCTCGTAACATCCTGGTTACCTGCCTTTTATCGTGCCTATATATAGCCACGTATTTGTACCCGGGATCATGTTGCATATACTGAACTCGAGACTCGATCCTCACACTTGGTATCAGAGCCCAGTTTCACTCGATGTTCTTCACTCGCTAAACAACAGTCTTCAAAAATC
This sequence comes from Closterium sp. Naga37s-1, assembly GCA_947471745.1. Lineage (NCBI taxonomy): Eukaryota > Viridiplantae > Streptophyta > Zygnematophyceae > Desmidiales > Closteriaceae > Closterium > Closterium sp. Naga37s-1. The sequence goes on along the minus strand of CANJKZ010000926.1, from coordinate 82,366 downwards.
GCGCGGGCGACGACGATCATGCCGATTTGGGTACGTTAAACTAGTTCCACGTTGATTTTTCATTCCCCCCGAATGGTTCACGAAACAGGCATGGAAGGAAGTGGCGACAATTTCCTACAGGAGTCGGCGATCATTCGTGTCGAACAGGAGCAAACGTGCGAGACGCTTTAGCGACTCGAAGCTCTGCTCGCAAACCAATCAGCAGCCGCATCGGCAGCAGCAGCGGCGACACCGACATTCGTGCCTGCGACAGCAGCACCAGCTACAGTCAACCTCGAAGCAGCAAAGCCGAGGCTACCCGAGGCGTTCGATCCGAGCACGAAGGGGACTGACGTTCGTCGATTTGATTCCGAGAGGTGGTAAGGCGACACGTCCTTCAGAGCGGCTTGTTTGCTGAACCTGTACCCTGCCATCACCCATGCCAGCTTCTTGTCCCAGTCTCCCTTGTGTGTTTCACCGTACACCCGCAGGCCCTTCTTCACTGTCTACACCAGTCGCTCCGTCAGCCCATCCGCCTGCGGGTGATACCGAGAGGTGGTGCGATGCTGTATGCCGTTTGATGCCAGCAACTCCTCAAACTCCCCCTAAAACTCTATTCCCTGATCTGTCAGCACCTCACCGCATGCTCCAAACCTGGTGATCACCATCTCCTCGAATGCCTCTGCGACTGCTGCTGCCGTCTTGTTGACCAATGGCCGCGCCTCTGCCCATTTGCTCACGTGTTCGATCATGAACACGATGTAGCGCCTTCCCCACCTAGACACCGGTCGTTCTCCTGCTATATCCAGAGACCAACGGTAGCCCAGCTCCACTATGGCCAGAGGCTGGAGCTCTGCCTGACTCCTCAGCAGTGTAGCCTTGTTCCTGCAGCAGAGCTCGCATTTCTCCACCCACTCCTTTACTTCCTTTCTCATCCCTGCCCACCACCAGCCCGTCTGCAATAGCTGCTGCGTGCGCAATGGGCCGAAGTGGCCCAACTTCTCATGCACCTCCCTGATGATTGCCTCTCGCTCCTTCGGCTCTGGCACCCGCTTCCATCCATCCTTAGTTCGCAGCTGCACCTGACCTTGGAACCACCTGTAGTGTTGCCCCCTAGCCCTCGCTCTGATCCCTGCTCCCCCGTCTTCGGCTGTCTCTCGTTTTATCCAGGCGAGTGTCTCTGCATCCTGCCATATATCAGCTGCCCCGCGCGCCTGTTCCCCTCCCGTCCTCTGTTCCTTGATCATGGCGGTTAATGCGGCCACTGGTGGCCCTGGCTCTGTTCCGCCTACCCCTCCATCCTTTGGCGGGTTCCTTGACAACCCGTCCACGTGTTGCATTGTCTTGCCTGGGCGATGCCTCACCGTGAAGTCATATTCTTGCAGTTTCATCGCCCATCTAGCGTTCCGTGTCAGAATTATATATAACTGCATGTAGTTCTAGCTATAGTGTAGATATTAACTTTATATGTGGTGCACCTCTTTCTTCACTTGTTTGCTATATGTACCCTCTTGCTATAGTGAACACCATTCCGATTCTCGACTTTCTCCCTTGGCACAAACTCTCTCGACTCCCCTTGGCCTAGGCTACTAAGCCTAGGCCCTAAACCTAACTACCACTTGTGCTAGTATCTTAACATGGTATTAGAGACTGTTCAGTCCTGGCCTATGGGCCCGCCTCACGCTTCCGCTGCTGTTTTTCCGGTCGCGCGCCTCGGGCGCGTGGCGATTTCGTTCTGTCCCGCGCCCGAATGGTGCGTGACATCTTTTCTGCCCGTCGCGCGCCCCGTGGCACGCAACGGTGCCCTGCCCGTCGTGTGCCCCGTGGCACGCGACGGTGCCCTGCCCGTCGTGCGCCCCGTGGCACGCGACGGTGCCCTGAACTGCCCGTCGCGTGCCCCGTGGTGCGCGACGGTGCCCTGAGCCGTCGCGGACCCGCCCCTGGCGCCCGCGACGGTGCCCTGAGCCGTCGCGGACCCGCCCCTGGCGCCCTCGACGGTGCCCTGAGCCGTCGCGGACCCGCCCCTGGCGCCTGCGACGGTGACCTGAGCCGCCGCGGACCCGCCCCTGGCGCCCGCGACGGTGCCCCTGCCTCACCCGCGCCTGCACTCGGTGCAGCCGCCCCTGCACCACCCAGCGCCTGCCCTTGGAGCAGCCGCCCCCGCTCCTGCACTCGGTGCAGCCGCCTCTGCCTCACCCCGCGCCTGCACTCGCTGCAGCCGCCCCTGCCCTACCCGCGCCGACCCTCTGTAGCCGCTCTGCGGCTTTCTCCCCGCCCCCCCCCTCCTCCTTCGTCTCCCTGCAGCCGTGGGGGGGAGGGTATGGGGGTGGCGGGTGTGGGGGTGATGGGTGGTGTGCTTTCCTTCCCCTCCTCCTCCTTTCGTCCCCACTACTGCAGCTGCCGCTGGGGGGGAGGGTGTGAGGGTGTGGGGGAGCCGGGGGAGTGGCACTGGGGTGGCGGGTGTGAGACCAACCAGCAGCCGTCCCTCTTTAGTTCTATGTGGTGTTTATAACTGCATGTAGTTCTAGCTGTAGTGTAGATATTAACTTTATATGTGGTGCACCTCTTTCTTCACTTGTTTGCTATATGTACCCTCTTGCTATAGTGAACACCATTCCCATTCTCGACTTTCTCCCTTGGCACAAACTCTCTCGACTCCCCTTGGCCTAGGCTACTAAGCCTAGGCCCTAAACCTAACTACCACTTGTGCTAGTATCTTAACATTCCGCCCCGTCAGTGTTTGGTTCTGCATCAACCACAGCAAGGGCTGGTGATCCGTCACCAGCGTGAAGTGTCTTCCCTGCAGATAGACCCGGAAGTGCCCCACCGCCCATACTGCTGCCAGTCCCTCTCCTTCGTAGGAGGAGTAGTTTGCCTCGGCAGGGTTGCATGTCCTACTGGCGAACGCTACTACCTTCTCTTGCCCGCCTTCCACCTGACTGAGGACTGCCCCCATTTCTACGTTGCTCCTGTCCGTGTACAACACAAACGGCGCCTTTCCATCCGGCAGCTTCAACACCGCTCCTGCCTTCACTGACTCCATCAACCCCTTCAGAGCTACCTCCTGGGCTTCTCCCCACTGCCACTTCTGCTCCTCCCTTAGCAGCCTGTTCAGTGGCGCTGCTCGTTTGCTGAAGTCGGGGATGAATTTCCGATAGTAGTTTAGAAACCCTAGCAGCGCTCGCATGCCGCTCCTGTCCTTCGGGCGCCCCACCCTGTCTAGCACCTCTACCTTCGCCCTCTGGATGCTCAGCTCCCCCCCTGCCACCTCAAACCCCAAGTACGCCATACTGCTGTGTCCGAAGCGGCATTTGCCAGGGTGGCATGCCAACCCCGCGGCTTGAATGGCTGCCAATGTGGCTTCAACATCTCTGACGTGCGTTTCACTGTCGGGACTGAAGATGATAACGTCATCTATGTAGCATGCCGCGCTCTTCACCTCCCTCAGCACTGCATCCATCACTTTCTGGAACACCGCCGAAGCATTCCTCAGTCCGAACGGCATGTAGTTCCACTCGTACAAGCCGTCTGGCCCGTGGAAAGCGGTCTTCCTTTTGTCCTCCTCTGCTATGGGTATCTGATTGAAGCCCTGCCACAAATCTAGCGTAGAGAACATCCAGCTGCCCTGTAGCAGGTCGAAGATCTCCTCCGCCATTGGCATCGGGTTGCGGTCGGGTGCCGTAACCTTGTTCAACCCTCTGTAGTCCCCGCACATCCTCCGCGAGAGCACCGCCCCTGTGAGATCCGTCCTTGCTGCTACCACCGTGGCTGCTGCGTAGTCTGACGTTGACCTCCGTATCAGTCCTGCTGCCAGCAGCTCCCGGCACTTTTCTGTGCATACTTCGATGTCTTGAGGGCTCATCCTCCTCCGCCTCTGGTACACTAGCATTTCACTGGTTAACGGCAGGTGCATGGTACTGGTCACACACTTCCCTAGCTCCTGTAGTGTATGAGCGAAGGCCGACGCATGTCTCCTTAGTACCGCCTCCATCCGAATCGCTGCCGTTCCCTGCATTGCCTGGCCTATGTTCCACCCGTGCTGCGTCTCTCTCCCCCTTCCTGCGTCCTGCCCTTCTCCCTCTGCTGCTGCCCCCTGACCTGTTTCCCCTTCTTCTACCCCGCTTGGTGGCTGGGCCCCTTCGTCCGCCTCCGCAGCCCCTGCCGTCTCCCCTGCCTGCACCTCTTCTGTTCTGGTTGACTCATCCGCCTCATTTCCACTCAGCACTGCCATGTATGCTCGGCCCGGGCCCAAGAATACTTCATCAGGGTCTGGTATCCACCTCTCTGTCGGATCTTCTCCATCTTCACTGTCCCAGTCCATCCCCGGCTCCTCCCACACTTCTTCATCCTCCTCTTGGTCTGGGTATCTCCCTGGTACGCCGTTCATGTCATCCAGCCTTTCTGGTCGCTTCTCCTGCGGCACCCCTCTTCGCCTTTCCTCCCAGGCCTCCTGCTCCAGGTGCGCCAAGAGTATCTCCGACTCTTCCTCTTTTATCTCATCCTGTCGTGTCTTTGGATCCGCCCGCGCTGCATGATCCCTTCTCCTCTCCCACCGCTGCTTCTCCAGGTGCCGATGCATAACTCCCACCAGCCAGTGCAGTGCGTTGAGATCCATGGCATTGCCCAAGGCCCTCCTCCTCTGCCGCTCAGTCACATCCACACTGGCTGTTGCTCCCGCCATGAAGCCCATGGCTAATTCCCTTTCTAGTGCCGTCGGCTCTTCCCAGATCCCCTTCAGCCTGTCGAACACCATCCCTGGCCCCTCTTTGCCTTCATCTTGAATCCCCTCGCTTGCTCATGTGCCACCAGCGTGGGCCACGCCTGCCGGGGTTCCCCCACTTTGTTGCATGGGAACTGAGTCTCGTGATCTGGGTGCCTCACGAGCGCTGGCATCCTTGCCGGCTCTAATATGTCTTGTACCAGGCGTGCGCGCGGCCGCTCCATCATGGATAACTCGTACCGTACCACCGCCTCTGGCACGACGTTCTGCCAGTACCTGCGCTTCCGGTGCGTCCTGCTGCCGTTCTGCGTGGCGTCCCATGCCACTCCTGTCCCCAGCTCCCCCTTGATCTCTTCCTCTGCCTTCTTCACTGCTTCTTGCATGTCGTCCCGCGTATCCACGTTCTCCACTATGTATGCCACCTCTCCCTGCTTCCGCTTGATCATCTTCAGGATGCGGATCCGTTATGTGAACAGCCCACTCCTTGGATCCTCCATTCCCTTGCCTTCTCCCGCCCGCGATAGGCCCTGACACTCCCAGCCCGCCACCACCAAATCCACATGCCCCCAGTGTGCTAGCGCATCTTCCTTCACGTCCTCCACTTGGTGGCATACCCATTCGGCCCCTTTTTCCACCGCATCCGCGTATAGCTGCGAGGGATACCTTTCTTCCAGCTTCTTGATGTGATGGCACGCCATGCGGTCCACTGCCTCATCGCTCTCCACGTAGATTTACTTCTCCACCCTCAAGCCCGCCTTCAGTACTGCGGCCAATCCCGTGCAGATGCCTCCGAAAAGCTCCAGCAACACTATGGGCCTCTGGAAGACCCTGCCGTCCAGGTGCAATTCCCTCAGTCGCCCGCTCTCACCCCAGTGCTGCCGGTGCCAGTCCCTATATCTCCTTTCTTCATCCAGCTTCTCCCAGCTGAGTATGCCCAACTCCTCCTCCACGGACTTGATCTCCGCCTGGTATGCTTCCTGCGGTTCCCGGCGAATGAATCTGACGGGCAGCTCCGCCACCGGCTGATTCTTCTCCCAATACACCACGCGATACGTGAGCTTCTCTTCCCACATGCATATTGTGGCACCGATGCTGTATAGGAAATCCACCCCCAATAGCAGGTCGTAGTCTTCGGAAGGCGATATGCCGCACTGCAGCTTCACCGAGCATTCCTCTGGGCTGCCCTGACGGATCGTTATTTCCAACGTACTCCTCGTCTTGGGCATCCATTTGGTGCCCCCACCCTCCGCCGTCATCAGCAGCAGTCCTTCTTCGATCTGTCGCTCCGGTCGGTCCAGCTGTAACTGCTCTGCGAGCTTCCTCCCTATCAACACTGGATGGGCCCCGGTGTCTATGATCGCCTGCTTCACCGAGATGCCTCCCACCGTGAGGTACCCTTTCTCTGCCACTAGTACCGACGCTGCACAGCTCAGCCACTCCAGAGGATGTCGACGTGGCGGGTTCTGCTCTTCCTCAGCGCTTGCCCTCTTCCTGGGACCCTCCTCCCTACCCAGCTCCGTTCTCGGCCTCATGTTCCGCTCACGTGGCCTCAGTCCCAGTTCCTCCCGCTCCCTAGCCGACCGAGCCATCAGACATAACTCTTCTTCACTGCTTTCTTCCTCTTCCTCCCGCGCCACCATGGCCGGCTTCCGCTCACCTCCTGCCCCGCGTCCTTCAAGCTGCGCCCGCAGCTTCTCAATCTCCGCTCGCATTTCCGCCACCTCGCTTTTCTTGGTTATCTCCTCGTCCCTCCCCCCTTCGTGAGTAGTAGTCGCGGTCCGAGTGTCCTTTGCGTCCGCACTTTCCGCACGTCGGCGCCTCCGGGCAGTCACGCCTCTGATGGTCTTCTTTTCCGCAGATAGAGCAAGCTGGCGGGTTCCGGCAATCCCGCCTGAGGTGTCCCGGTTGACCGCAGTTGTGACACTTGCGCACATCTCCCGGTCCCCTCGGCGGTCGATCCCTTTCCACCGGCGCCGCTGTCCAAGCCGGCCTTCTTCGCTCCACCGCTCTTTCAGCCGTGCGCTCCACTTCAAACAGCCTCCTGCCCGTTTCCACCCTTTTCGCCGTCTCGTACGCCACGCCCAGCGTCGCGGCTGCCCCCATCTCGAAGATCTTCACCTGTACGTCTCTCTGCAGCTCATAATTCAGGCAGTTCAGGAATTTACTGACGAGCCGGCCCTGGTCCAAGCAGTTCATGTCCTCCGCGAGTTCCACGAGTCGTCCATAGTACGCCAAGAGAGACTCCCCCGTCCTTCGCTTGAAATCACGGAACTCCACCACCCGCTCTGGCGTCTGTAGCGGAAACTGGTCGCGCAACATCTCTAAGAAGCGCTTGGTCGGATCTCTCTCTCCCGATCGCTCCTGCGCCGCCCAATCCAGAAGTTCCCGGCGGCAGATCCGATAGTAGGTTTCGGCTTCTCCGTCAGCGTATTAGCCAGGCCGCGGAAGAACTCATCCGCGTCCAATCGATCACGTTCCCATCGCGCCCGCAGGTTCTCCAGCTGCATCAGGTAATTCTTTAGGGAAGGTCCGCGTCGCACTTCTCTCGAGAAACGCTCCGGCACCTCCACTTTCGGGAGCATGGTGTAGCGCCAACGGGTCGACGCTGCCTCTTCCTCGAAACCTTGCCATGACGCGCTGCGCTGGTACGGTCGATCGCTGCCTCTTGTTCCTCCCGTTCTCACAGCTGTTTCTGCAGGGACGGGCTTCTCCGGCTCTCCCTCGGCACCATCCCTCTCCGCGTGTACCGTTGGACCCGGCTCCACTCCCGAGCACGTGGCCCCGCTCGGCTTTCCTTGAGCCTCTCTTTCCGTGCCGTGCGCCTCCGTCTCCGTTCCTAGTTCGCGCTGATCCTTCCTGTCGTTTTCCATCGTATCTCACTCCGCTAACTGATCCATCGCGGCAAAGTCTAGCCCCGATCTTGTGGGCATAACCTCCCCGATCCTGAATGCTTGTATGTGATGAGCTCCTGCTCCCTCACATAGCAACCTAGCTTAGCTTCTATCAACTCTTCCTAGCTTGTCATATCTCCTTAGTATCACCACTTGCGTACTTTTGTTGCAAGAATCTTGTATTGAAAAGGAAACATACAAGCATTGAGGATAGCTACGACAAGGAACCTCCTATACTACCAGCACAGCTACCATCACCCCCGTCCTGTCAATCCTCTAGTCTGTTCGCCAGTAGCTAACGCAGCCTTTGAACAGACTTGCATCCATGCTGCCTTCGACTCTCTTCCCCGCCTCTCGCTACTTTGCCTCGAGCTGGCTCTATTCAGATCCAGCTGGCTCCTTGGAGCACACCTGCCCACACACGAAAACATACACACATGCATGCCAACACCCATCCAAGCTCTGGTGGTAACCCTCCTTCTCCCCTTGCCGCTGCCTTGCGCTGTACTCCCCGCCCACTGCCTCTCTTTGTCTCCATCAGTGCCACCCACCCCTCTCCGCCATGCAACTGCCCGACCCCTCGCTTCGGCAACCGTTCAACCTTTCCCCCTTTTCTCCTGGTCCCGCTCTCCCCAACAGTCATCCGGCCCCTCGCCTCCCATCCTCGCCACTGCTCTGCTCGCGATATACAGTAAGTACAGCATATACATCCCCCTTCTCCTCTCACTATCCCTCTCACATGCATGCAAATGTGACACTAATCGAACGTTTTGAACCAATTGATACTTCGTACATGGCACAACAACAAATTCATTTGCATAAACAATTTCGGAGTGTAGCGCAGTACACGCAGCAGATGGTGGTTTTCTTCAACCGAGTTACGGACCTGACCGACAGAGAAAAAAATCAAGCCTACACTGACATACTAAAAAATGAAATCCGCCGACAGGTTATTGCGGCGAATTACAATAGCAACAGGGGCATCGTGTGCGCAGCGGAGCGATTCGTGTCAGAACGTTATGCTGTGTAGGCTGTAGTGGGGTACTCAACAGTGAGTACAACCCTGTTAGGGTTTCCTATTTGTATCCCACCTGCCTGCTAGTGCAATCCCTCTTCTGCTGTTTACCATTCCTCTTCGTAATTTTGACATGCTATCAGAGCAGGTCGACCCTCCCTGGTCGATCCTGTGGATGGGCCCACCCTACTGCTTCCGCTGCTGTACTGTTAGTCGCGCGCCCCGGGCGCGCGACATTTTTCATCCCGCCGCGCGCCCCGGGTGCGCGGCGGTTTTCTGCTCGGCGCGCCGCCCCGTGGAGCCGAGCGCGGCCCCCGTGCACTCGTCGCGTCGCCCCGTGGGACCCGCGCGTCGCCCCTGAAGGACCCGCGCGCCGCCCCGTGGAGCCGAGCGCGGCCCCCGTGCACCCGCGCGCGCTGCCCCGTGGACCCGCGCGTCGCTCCGTGGGACCCGCGCGCCGCCCCCCCGTGCACCCGTCGCGCCGCCCCGTGGGACCCGCGGGCCGCCCCGTGGGACCCGCGCGTCGCCCCGTGGGACCCGCGCGCCGCCCCTGTGGGACCCGCGAGCCGCCCCCGTGGACCCGCGCGCCGCCCTGTGCCCCCGCGCGCGCTTTTCTGTGGACCCGCGCGCCCCCGCCCCCGTGCTCCCCGACGCGCCGCCCTTGCCCTCGTGCGCCGCGGGGCTGCTGTGGGTGCCATGGGGCTTCCTCCACGCCCCCCCCTTTTCTCCTGACTCTCCCTCCTGCGCTTGCAGCTGTGGGGGGAGGGAATTGGGGTGGCGGATATGGGGGTGATGGGGGTGCGTCCGCAACTGCTCCTCCTCCTCCTTTCTCTCCCACTGCTGCAGCTGCCGCTGAGGGGGGGATGGTGTGGGAGCTGAGGGAGTGGTGGTAGGGATGCAGAGGGGGATCTAGCCCCCTCCTCCTCACTTGCCCTCTGTTTCTGCCACTAGCGTTTGCTTATGCACTTGTCCTGCGACTGCTTGTTGTGTTGACTATACCCCACATTGCCTATGGGGGTGTGTCAGAATGTTATGCTGTGTAGGCTGTAGTGGGGTACTCAACAGTGAGTACAACCCTGTTAGGGTTTCCCATTTTGTATCCTACCTGCTTGCTAGTGCAATCCCTCTTCTGCTGTTTACCATTCCTCTTCGTACTTCTGACAATTCGATGCGCTGAATATGTCAAAAGTCGAGAGAAAAAGTGCACTAGGGTAAAGTCGAGAGTACAAAATAAAAGTGTTATCCCCTCTAAGAACTAAACCCTATTCCAGCCTATAACTATATGCGTATAACATACAAACATATAGTTTGACACACCCCCTAGACTAGACAAGGGGTAGTCGCTGAGCCACAACAAGAAGCAAACCCAGAGCAGCACTACTAGTCCAACCTCTAAGACAAACAAGGCCACAAGGCTAGTCCAAATGCTCGCACATTTTTATATATATATATATGAAACAGCAAGCAACAGTGATCAAGACACAAGCAGGTTAGGACCACAAAGAACTAGTTCGAGCTGAGTACAGAACCGCTGATGGTCGCAAGGCGGAAGTGTATAGGTGAAGATGTCAGCGGTGTTGGCCTCTGAGGCCACTATAACCATGCGTGCCTGGCCGCGCTGCTGCAACTCACGCAAGAAGAAGTACCGCAGCTCAACGTGCTTCGTATGCCCACCAGTCAAGGCTCCTGAAAAACATGATCATGGACCTATTGTCAGCAAAGAGCACTGGGGCAGTACTAGGCGGCTAACCCAGGTTGTTGAGCAGAAAAGTGAGCCAGCAAAACTCCTGTGCAGCCATGGCCCCAACGTAGAGCTCAGCCTCAAAGCTAGAGAGAGCAGCTGACGACGCACGAGTCGACCTCCAAGACACACACCAGAGTCAAGATTGAAGCAATAGCCCTGTAAAGATCTCCGACGCTCAAGCACAAGCCCCATGCCTGATGTGCTCGCCAGATAGCACACAACCCACTTAGCGGCCTCCCAGTGAACAGGACGGCATCTCCCGGGTGCAACAAAGCGAGCTAGAACGCTGAGAGGGTATGCAAGATCTGGTCGAGTACAGGTCATCAGGTACATGAGGCAGCCCACCAACCTAAGCGTAGTGTTAGGCTCAGCAAGCTCGTCAAGAAGAGGAGCCGTGAGCTTGTGGTCGACTACAAGCGAAGTGGACTGTGGAGAGGAGTAGCGAAAGCCGAACTGGTCGAGGATCTGCTGCACAAGGTGCGACTGAGACAGTGTAATGGTGCGCGCTGCTCTGTCCCTTGTAATTTGCAAGCCAAGGTAGTGGTGCAGATCACCCAGGTCAGTGCAAGTGTGTCTCCTCTACAGCTCGGCCTTCACTGAGGCCAGTGCACCTCTGTCAGCTGTGGCAAAGGTGAGGTCGTTGACATACAACAGGGCGTAAAAGAGAGTACGAATAGAACGGACGAAGAGAGAAGAGCCAGCTGAGGACGCAGCGAAGCCAAGAGATGCAAGAGTGGTGCAAGAGTGGTGCGGAATTTCCTGAAGCGGTTCAACCCCAAGATCGATTGGCTCAACCGGAAGGCGTGTATCTACAACAACGGGAAACGTGTGGAGCTGCGAAGCTGGACGGATACAGGGTATATTCCAGAGGCGACACTCGGAAAGTTCGAGAAAACGGTGAACGAGAGTAACATGGGTTACCTGGCACTGATGATGGCAGTAGAAGAGGAGAAGCCGACCTCCGAGCTACCTGCAGCAGTACAGAAGGGTCTAGAGGAGTACAAGGACATCATGCCGGACGACCTACTTGCAGGAGTGCCTCCGGAGCGGACTCACCAACACGAGATCGTGGAGGAACCAGGTTCAAAACCAACCTTTTGTGCACCATACCGCCTCAGCCCGGCAGAACTTGTAGACATGAAAAAGCGAAAAGAGTACCTGCTGGACCGAAAACTGATCCAACCCTCCACATCACCCTACGGCGCACCGATTCTCTTCACTCCAAAGCCGAACGGCAGTTTACGGATGTGCATCGACTACCGGGCACTGAACAAACAGACAGTAAAAAATAAGTACCCGATACCCGCATAGAGGACCTAATGGATCAACTGCGTGGTGCAACAGTATTTTCGAAGCTCGACCTACGGTCGGGTTACTGATGGCAAAAAACTCGATCCACAATACGGCGTTCCGTACCAGATATGGCTCCTACAAATACCTAGTGATGCCGTTCGGACTCTGCAACGCACTAGCAACGTTTCAGGCGGAAATGAACCACATCCTACGACCCCTGCAGGACGAGTGTGTGGTGGTGTACCTGGACGACATTCTCATCTACTCCAAAAATTTGAAGGAAACACGTGGAGCATCTGCGGAAAGTCTTCGAGATCCTGTGGAAAAAAACAATTCTACGTAAAGCTGATGAAGGGCGACTTCGCCCTGAAGAATGTGCAGTTCCTTTGGCACATGGTGAGTGCCGAGGGCGTATACGTGAACCCGCGGAAGATAAAAGCCTTCAAGAAGTGGTAGGTTCCTGAGAACGTCAAAAAGTTGCAGCAGTTCCTAGGGTTCGCCAACTACTACAACATGTTCGTGCCACAGTACGCTAATATAGTAGCGCCACTGACGAACATACTGACATTAATGGGATATTCCTCAACAGCATGCCATGGGGCACCTAGAGACAGCTATGACATCCGCCCCTGTACTGATCCTACCAGATCCAGACAAAGATTACGTGGTGGAAGCAGACGCTAGTGACTAGGCAGTTGGAGCAGTACTGATGCATGATCACGGACGCGGTTTGCAACCCATCGCATACCTCAGTAAGAAGCTACACGGAGCCGAACTGAACTACCCAATACATGATAAGGAAGCCTTAGCGATCGTCACAATTTTCAAGGCATTGAGGTGTTACTTAGAGGGAGCTAAGACCAAAGTCTGCACCGACCACTGCAGCCTCAAATACCCGAAGTCACATCCTACACCCTCTAGACGACAGGTGCGGTCGATGGACTTCTTTGAGACACAGTTTCACTATGACATCGTCTACAAGTCAGGGTTACATATTAAAGCAGACGCACTGAGCCGACCCGGGCATGTAGCAGGCATCCAGCTCGACGGGATGAACCCCCTGCTCAAAGGCTTGTTCCAACATGGGTTCTCCGTGGACGCAAAAATAGCAAAAGTAGAGAAGAAGAAATTGTTACAGTGGGACAACGACCTAGCAGTACGGAAGGGTTTCGGAAAGATTTGGGTTCCCAACTACACTCCACTCCGACGGATATTCTTGGAGGAGTTTCACGATGTAGCCTATGCGGGACATTTCACCATATGGGTAAGTTGTCAGAATAATGAATGAGAATGAATGAACTAGCAGCATGCAGGAGTACAAGTAGAAAACCCTAATTGGCAACACAACATGCATCATATAAGTTTGACACACCCCCATAGGCAAAGTCGGGGAGAACAAGAGGTCACAAGACCAGTCAAGAAAAGCAAAGCAAGCTCAGGGTGGATCACGAAGTCACCACACACTCTGAGCACAAGCAAATGGCCACAAGGCCAGTTCACATGCAGAGTTATATAATGCAGAACAAGCAGTACAGTGATCAACACCTAGCAGGTGTAAGCATGCAGGTATAAGTATATAGATCACAGTACAAGCAAAGTCAAGAAGTGAGCAAGTGAGACCAAGTAGGCACAAGGCCTAGAACAGTACAGAAACTCTGATGATCACAAGGCTGAAGTGCCTTGGTGAAGATATCAGCAGTGTTGGCCCGAGAGGCCACGTAAACAAGACGAAGCTGACCACGCTGCTGCAACTGACGAGCAAGGAAGTAACGCAGAGCGATGTGTTTCGTCCTGTGCTCCAGTCTGTGCTCCTGACACAAGGCAATCATGGCCTTGTTGTCGACGTACAGAACTGGAGGAGAACGAGGCGGCTCTCCCAAGTCTGTCTGCAGGTAGGTGAGCCAGCGTAACTCCTGTGCAGCCATGGCCCCTGCGTAGATCTCAGCCTCACAACTGGAACTGAGAACAGAAGACGAGCGGGTAGACCGCCAAGAAACAGAGCCGGGGCCAAGGCTGAAAGTGTAACCCTGTGACGACCGCTGCGTAGCCAAGTCGTCAACCCAAGAGGCGTCTGCGTGTCCAGTGAGGACAACTGGACCCCGTCCTCCAAGCACGAGCCCCATGCTCGACGTACTGCACAAGTAGCGCATCACCCTCTTAGCGGCCTTCCAGTGCTCTGGTAGGTGTCTCCCGGGCGCAACGTAGCGTGCCAGGATGCTAAGAGGGTAGGCAAGGTTAGGTCGAGTGCAGGTCATCAGGTACATGAGGCAGCCCACAATCTCTGGATACGGGCCACTCGGCTCTACGGACTCGTCCGAAGGTGGAGCTGAGAGCGAGTGACCGGTAGGCAGAGGAGTGGACTGTGGCGAGGAGTACTGGAAGTCGAAGCGCTGAAGGACCTGCTGCACCATGTGTGACTGAGTCAAGGCAATGGTGCGCCGTGCTCTGTCCCGGGTGATCTGCAAGCCAAGATAGCTGCGCAGCTCACCCAGGTCTGTGCACGTGTGTCTCTTCTGCAGCTCTGACTTCACTAGAGCCAGTCCCTCAGTGTCAGCAGTGGCAAAGAACAAGTCGTCGACGTACACAAGGATGTAGAACGGCGGCAGCGAAGTGTCGGTGCGTAGAAACAGCGACGGGTCAGCAGTCGAAGGAGCAAACCCAAGAGCCACAAGAGTCGTCCTCAGTGTGTCGTGCCACTCGCGAGGCGCCTGGCGGAGACCGTAGACTGGCCGCCGGAGGCTCCATTGGGTACCTGCAGGAAACGACCCAGTGAAGCCAGGTGGGCGGCGCAGCCAAATCTCCTCGTGCAGGCTAACCTGTAAGAAAGCTGTGCTGAAGTCAAGAGAGTGAAGCTCGTAGTCACGCTGAGCGGCGACGTGCAGCAGTACCCGAAGAGTGGTCATCTTCGGGGTAGGGGAGAAGGTCTGGAAGAAGTAAACTCCCTGTCGCTGACTGAAGCCTCGTGCAACGTAACGAGCCTTGAAGGCAAGCGGAGAACCTGGCGGCCGCTTCACCCTGAAAATCCACATGCCATCGACTATGTTCGCCCCAGGAGGGGGAACCTCGTCGATGTAAGTGCCTGTGGACTTCCAGGATGCCATCTCTGCGTCCATGGCTGTCTGCCACTGAGAGGAGTAGGGACCCGTAATCGCCTCTGCGTAAGAGCGCGGGGTGATGTCTGGTGCATCCGGGTCTCCCTCAGGTGCAATCAGCATGGACACGAGATGAGGTACAGCAGCTGCAAAACACTCAAATTCCTCCTGCCTGTCCTCAAGGACGTCCGTGCCAAGAGCACACTCACCCCCGACGGACGGCGGACAGACAGACTCAGACTCAGCAACAAGACTAGCGGCGTAGTCGAGGCGACAAGCGGCAGCAAAGTCAACAAGCTCAGCAACTAGGGCAGACGCAGCAGTGGACTCAAACGAAGGGTCAGTGACAACAGTGGCTAGAAGACGTGTGACAGTAGGACTGGCATCACGAGCAAGGTCTGACGGCAGGTCAGGGACGTCAGGAAGAGAGGAGGCAGGAGGAGACGGCAGAGGGACACGCTGTGGAACAGAGGAAGGACGAAGTGCCATCTGGTGCATGCCGGGGACAGGAGGAGGACGCTGACGCGGAACACGACGACCAGTGCGAACAGCGCGAACAGGCGACGCAGGACGAGACTCAGGCTCACGACGCTCCGCAAGACCTCCTGTCGGCCCAGTGTAAGGAGAAGGAGCAGGCAGTGGGGAGGCTGGCTGTAACTGCGACTGCGACTGGTCAGGCGGTGGACACAGTAAGGGAGGAGTAGGGTCAGTAGAAGGCGGGAGACCAAGAACCTGCTGAAGCAGTGGAACGAAGTACGGTCGCGGCCGCACAGTGCCTCCAGAACCAGCACCGACAGCACCAGCACCCCCAGGGCCAGCACCTCCAGCTCCGGGGTCTCCAGCTCCAGGGTCTCCAGCTCCAACGCCTTTAGCACCACCAGCTCCAGCAGCTCCAGTACCTCTAGTACGAGCACCTCCGGGACCAGCGGCTCCAGTACCTCCAGCAGTTCCAGCTCCAGCAGCTCCAGCACCTCCGGCTCCAACGCCTGCAGCACCACCAGCTCCAGCAGCTCCAGTACCTCCAGTACGAGCACCTCCGGGACCAGCGGCTCCAGTACCTCCAGCAGCTCCTACTCCAGCAGCTCCAGCACCTCTGCTACCTCCAGCGCCAGCGCCTCCAGCTCCAGGGTCTCCAGCTCCAGCGCCTGCAGTACCACCGGCTCCAGCAGCTCTAGTACCTCCAGTACGAGCACCTCCGGGACCAGCAGCTCCAGCACCTCCAGGACCAGCAGCTCCAGTGCCTCCAGCTCCAGGGCCTCCAGAGGCAGGCCCCCCAGCTCCAGCAGCGCCACTCTGAAGACTCCAGCGCCGAGCAAACCACTCGCGCAGCTGCGGTGGAGAGAGAGGCTTCCGCTGTGATGAGGCACCCGGAAAACCTCCAGCACCTCCAGCACCTCTAGGACCAGTAGCTCCAGTACCTCCGGCACCTCCAGGGCCAGCAGCTCCAGCACCTCCGGTACCTCCAGCTCCAGCGCCTCCAGCTCCAGCGCCTGCAGTACCACCGGCTCCAGCAGCTCCAGTACCTCCAGTACGAGCACCTCCAGGACCAGCAGCTCTAGTGCCTCCAGCTCCAGGGCCTTCAGCGGCAGGCCCCCCAGCTCCAGCAGCGCCACTCCGAAGTCTCCAGCGCCGAGCAAACCACTCGCGCAGCTGCGGTGGAGAGAGAGACTCCCGCCGTGACGAAGCACCCGGAGAACCTCCAGAAGACAAAGTACTTCCAGGCTCAGCACGCTCAGGCTCAGCACCCCCAGGCTCCGCACGCTCAGGCTCAGCACCCCCAGGCTCCGCACCCTCATTCTCAGCAACCCCAGGCTCAGCACCCCCAGGCTCCGCACGCTCAGGCTCAGCACCCCCCGGCTCCGCACGCTCAGTCTCAGCACCCCCAGACGCAGCACCCCTAGCAGCACCACCCCCAGCAGCACCAGAGTCGACAGCGACCTCGACAGGCTCGACAGGGTCTACCTGAGACACACTTGAGGGAGCAGGACCCTGAAGGGGGAGGGGGTCTACCGGAGGAGGACCTGGTGCGAGGAAGAGCGGCGGGGGGGGGAGAGGGGCAGTGCGGTAGGGGAAGAGACGGTAAAAGGGAACCGACTCGTCAAACGTGACGTCCTGAGAGGGCAGGACACGGCGCGAGGTGGGGTGGTAAAACTGCGAGCCAGGCACGTCAGGGACAAAGCCAAGGAAGACGCAGGGAATGGCGCGGGAGGAGAGCTTGTCCGCGGACGTATCGCGGACAAAGGCACGAGAGCCCCAGACCCGGAACACTGACGCATCGCCAACCTTCCCCGTCCAACGCAGTGTCGGCGAGGTCTCCGGCAAGGAGACACGGGGCCAGAGGTTGAGTTGATGCGCAGCGTACCGGACCGCAAACAGCCACAGAAAATGGGGGGCAGCCGCATGGATCATGGAGGTACGAGCGACCTCCATGACTAAGCCAATGCGGCGCTCAGCAACCCCATTCTGCTATGGAGAGGCCGGAAGCGTGAACGACTGGAGAATGCCCTCCCCACGACAAAAGTCCCGCAAGAGGTCGGAGGAAAACTCACCACCTCTGTCAGAGTGCAGACGCAGGACTGGAAGGTCCGCGTGGAACCGCTCGCGGAGCTGGAGACGGACAGCGCGGATCCAAGGGATCAAAACATCAGGGACCTCCTGTCAGAATGTCGATGTTTGTCTAGCCTGCAGTGGGGTACTCTATAGCGAGTACAACCCAATTAGGGTTTCCTATATGTATCTCAACTGCTGCTAGTGAAAACCTCTCTTTCCTGTTTCTCGTTTTCGCCTGCTGATTCGACATGCTATCAGAGCAGGTCGAGCCTCCTGGGTCGATCCTGTGGATGGGCCCGCCACCTAATGCTTCCGCTGCTGTCCTGCCTATCGCGCGCCCCGGGCGCGCGACGTGTTCTGCTTGCCGCGCGCTCGGGTGCACGGCGTATTTTTCATCCCGCCGCGCTCGGGGCGCGCGGCGGTTTTCTGCCCCGTCGATCCGCGCGTCGCCCCCCGTCGCCCGTAGCGGCCCGCGCGACCTGCGCCAGGCCCGCGCGCGGGCTGCGCCAGGCCCGCGCGCGGCCCGTACGGCCTGCGCCAGGCCCGCGCGCGACTCGTACGGGCTGCGCCAGGCCCGCGCGCGGCCCGTACAGCCCGCGCGCGGGCCGTACGGCCTGCGCCAGGCCCGCGCGCGGCCCATATGGGCTGCGCCAGGCCCGCGCGCGGCTCGGGCAGCCCGCGCGCGGTTCGTTCGGCCTGCGCCAGGCCCGTGAGCGGCCCGTACCGTCTGCCCCACCCCCTGCTGACGGTAAGGGCCTAATAAACTCGTGGCCTAGAGAGAGGGATAAGAAGAACGCAGTCAAATAGCAAGAGTACCTTGAACGTCGCGCAGCGTGCCGTGCAGACCGTCGATAGGATTAAGCAGAGAATTTCTATATCGGAGCTCGCTCCAAGAGCTTTAAAATGAGCCAAGTTGCCTCGCGAAAAGTTCTTCCATTGCAGAGTTATGGATCGGACAGCGTTTGCCTAGCGTTGGAGTGCTAGCGTACTAGCGTTGACTCGGGAAGCGTTCCGCCCTCGAACCGCGTAGAAACAAAATTCCAGCAAGGAAGGAATTCGCTTGAATTTATTTTACTATATCCAGGCACAAACAGATTAGGAAAACATATTTCTAGCTAGCAAGGACCTTGGGAATCAACCTGGGAACAACCAGGGATGATCCCAAATAATTCCAAGCAACATAACCAACCTGGCTGGACAAAACAGCAGGTGGTAGGTTGGTAAACAACCTCTGGTTCTGTTTTCCCAACCTGGGAAAACAACAACCAGGTTCAGGTCGTAAAAACAGAACCTGTTTTGTCCTTGCCCAACCAGCCAAATTCTCGATTTGCTAGTTTCTCCTGGCTCGGTAGCATGCAGATACAGAGAAACAACAGCCAACCTTCACCCAATTGTACCCCTATAGTGCCTACCTTGCTACACTATAGTTAACCAAACAAAACAGTACAATTCAGAGTTGGATAAAACAGAATCTACACGTTCAAATCAATCGAACCGCAAAGCTTCCATCTTGGGTTCCTTTGCAAGCTCCTCTTTTCTACTTGCACTGTTCATAGCGTGTACAATGTTGTGCCGAAGAGCACATTGCGTGAGTACCTGCAAATGCATCGAGAGAGAATTGCGAAAGCAAACAAACACACGAACACACCATTCACACGCAAATGCATTCGCATACACGTACTCGTACAAACAGACGGCAGGATGTCGTGCAAAGTGAATGTGCACCCAACACACTCCCCCTCATGTATGTGTCGTGAAGAATATCGTCCACGTAGACCAGAAACATCACCAGCTTCTCCTTCTCCCCCTTGAGAAAGAGGATCTCATCGCAGCTGCTGGTCCTGAATCCCATCTCCTCTAAAACAGCTGCCAACTTCTGGTACTAGCAGCGTGGCGCCTGCTTCAAGCCGTAGATGGACTTCTTCAACTTGCACACCCTGCCCGTACCATCCTCATACCCAGGTGGCTGCGTCATTTACACTTCCTCCTCTCAAATTCCATTGAGAAAGGCAGTTGATATATCCATCTGAATGATTTACTTCCCATTAACAGCTGCATTTGCCAAGAAGACACGGAGGGAGCAAAGATCTTGTTGAAGTCCTGCTCCTTTTGCTGAAACCCCTTAGCCACCAACCTAATCTTGTAGATGGTGACCTGCCCCTTGTCATCGGTCTTGATCTCCAGTACCCACTTGCACTGTATCGCTTTCTTCCCCTCAGGCAGCACCACCAGATCTCATGTCCCATTCTCTAGCTGGCTTTGGTACTCAGCATCCCTAGAAGCCAGCCACTTGTCCCTATATGGTCTAGCTAATACCTCCTCCATGCTAGATGGTTCCTCTGGTGCAGGGGCAAGAAAACAGTATGCAGGCTCGTCCTCCTCATTCGGGTCATTGCCTTGAGGCAAAATCAGCCGCGCCTCCTCGTTCCCAAGCTGCTGCTCTGCTACATCTGCTCCTGCAGTCAGCTTCCTTGTTGCCTTACGGGTACGTCCTGGCCTGGTGAGGGGTGTTTCCCAACCCTTCACTATGGCACCCTTTAGCTTCCTCCTTGATGGTAGTGTAGGAGCCTTAGCTTTGCCCTGCTGTTGCTCTCCACCCTCAGATCCAGCAGCTCCACCAGTGCTACCGCTAGTCTCCACACCATTTTCACCACCCGCAGATGATTCCTGTACCTTCTCTCCATCACCATTCCCTGCAGCTGCCTCATCTCCCTCCTCCCACACACTAGGAGTCAGGTCCAGCTGCATGGTGATCTGCTCCATCTCCTGTGAAACCTTGGCCTCCGGCTCTTTCTTCCAGCCCCCATACAGCAGGCCCTCAACAAACTTCACATCCCTGCTGTCAAACGAAACAACCTTTCGTGGTTCCCACAGCAGCCATCCTTTGCTCTCAGCAGCCAGCCCCAAATGCACACACCAGATTGCACTCGCCCCCAAGTTACTTCGGTGCTTCTTGGGGACGTGGGCGATTCCCATGAAACCGAACACCCTCAGCATGTCCACCGGCGGCTTCCTCCCAAGCCACCTCTCCAACGGCACCCACGAGTCATCACCAACCTTGGTGAGCACCCTGTTCCTAGCGACGGTAGCGTGCCGAACAGCATGGGCCCACATGGGGTTCCCCAAACCAGATCCTACTAGGAGCGCCCTAGCTGTCTCCAGAATCGTCCGGTTCGCCCGTTCTGCTACACGGTTGGACTGTGGGGTGTAAGCCGTAGTCGGCTCCCTCTGGATGCCCTGCTTCTTAAGCCAGGCCGTCATCTCAGCTCTAAGGAACTCACCACCCCGGTCTGTCCTAATCCGCTTCAGCACACACATTGATTGCTTCTCTGTCAAACTATAATTGTTATAGTTTGTATTGTTTAGTCTAGGTGGTGTACACCTTGGTTAGTGCTAGGGTTGGGTTTGCTATATCTACCCTTGTACTTGCTCATTCTAGTCATTCATTCTTCCAGTTCTATCTTTGACATGGTATAGAGCTTAGTTCGTTCCCATGGGCCCACCTCCGCACGCCCCGTTCGTTGCTCGATAGCCGCCCGTAGCGCGCTCGCCGCCCGTTGGTTCGCTCGTTTTAGGGTTTCACATGCTAGCCGCTCGGTTGCCGCCCGTTAGCCGCCCGTCCGCCGTCCGTTTGCCGTCCGTTCGCCGCCCGTTGCCCGTAGTGCCCTCGGCAGGTCCCACGCCCCCCGCGGGCCTTCGTCCGTCCCGTAGTGCGGCCCCCACGGGCCTTAGTTCGTCCCTTAGCGCGCCCCCCCCCCCGCTCCCGTTCGTCCTTAGCCCGGCCCCCCGCGGGCGCTTCCGTTCGTCCTTAGCGCGGCCCCCCCGCGGGCGCTCCCGTTCGTCCTTAGCGCGGCCCCCCGCAGGCGCTTCCGTTCGTCCTTAGCGCGGCCCCCCCCCGCGGGCGCTCCCGTTCGTCCTTAGCACGCCCCCCGCGGGCGCTTCCGTTCGTCCTTACCGCGCCCCCCGCGGGCGCTCTCGTTCGTCTCGTAGCGCCCTCCCCTCCCCCCCCCCCCCCCCCCCCCCCCCCCCCCCCCCCCCCCCCCCCCCCCCCCCCCCCCCCCCCCCCCGCGGGCCCTTACGTGCGTCCCATCATACGCCTTCCCCCCCCTTCCGCGCCCCCCCCCCCCCCCCCCCCCCCCCCCCCCCCCCCCCCCTCGTTCGTCCCGTAGCGCGTCCCCCCCCCCCCCCCCCCGTGGCCCCTCTTTCGTCCCGTACCGTGGCCCCCCCCGCGGGCACTCTTGTCGCGACCTAGGTCGCGCGTCACCCGTCGCCCGAAGCGCCCGTCGCCCGTAGCGCCCGTCGCCCGTAACCCTAAATTTTCGCCCGTCGCCCGTAGCGCCCGTCGCCCGTAGCGCGCACACACGCGTAGCCCCGCACACCCAGTCGAGCGCCCCCCCTTTCCTAGGCCGCCCGCGTCGGTTATCTTGGCCGCCCGCGCCCTGCATGATTTATTAAGAATTATTAATTAAAAAAAAAAAAAAAAAAAAAAACAAAGAACCACGTCAGGAGAGACTTAGCACCAGCCACTGCTATGAAGCTCCAGCATGCGCCACCACCCGCGTTTAGCGCATCAGAAACAGCTTAGGCTACCTTCAGTATGCCAGCACTCCCTTAGGCCGTCCTACCACTCGTACTGCCGCCTCGACTGGCCTCTAACCCCCCGTACTAGCTTGCCATGTTGATGTGGCGACAGCGGCAGCAGCAGCAGCAGTGGCCGCAGCAGCAGTGGCAGCAGCACCGGTGGCCGCGACACCAGTGGCCGCAGCAGCAGCAGTGGCCGCGACAGCAGTGGCCGCAGCAGCAGTCGTGGCCGCGGCAGCAGCCGTGGCCGCAGCACCTGTGGCCGCAGCAGCAGCAGCAGCAGCAGCAGCAGCAGCAGCAGCAGCAGCAGCAGCAGCAGCCGCAGCAGCAGCAGCAGCGCCAGCGGCAGCCTCCACCGCGGGGCCCTGTCGGACCCGGCCAATACACACACCGGTACGTGGGAGCTGCAGCTGAGGTTGAGACTTGTGTTTCCAGTCTTGGTGCTTGTGTAGTTTCCAGTCCAGGCGCCTCCGAGGTTCTTAGTGTCGGAGCTGCAGCTACCACTATTCTAGTCCCAGCCTTTGTCGCTGGCTCGGGTGCGACCTCACCGACTGCACAGCTTTCCTTCACTCTAGACTCTGGAGCGTCGAGCTGTTTCTTTCGCGACTGCACCGACCTCACGCCACTGCACACTCCAGTCACTGTCGCCTTGGCTGACCCCTCCGTGGGATCTGTAGTTGCCCACAGCACCACCATTCTCCCGTGTCCGACGGCTCCCTCTGGGTTTCTCACAGGTTACTACACCCCCTCGTTCTCTAGGAACTTGGTGGGTGTCAGTCACCTCCACGACCTCGGAGTTGGCACCACTTTCCCTCTGGACGAACCTGTTGCCTCCTGCACAGTCGGTGCCACTGGAGTGCCTCTGTCCACTTTCCACAGGGAGCCGGGCTCAAGTCTGTACTCACTACACACTCGGTCCCACCACACTGGGTCAGGTCAGGTTAGGTCAGGCCAGGTAGCTGCTGTGTCGTGCGACTGTCGGTCACTCACCCACCCGTCGGTCCTTTGGCACCACCGTCTAGGTCACCCGTTGTTCCCACGTCTCAGTAGGATGGTACGTCACCGTCTGGTCTCGGGTCTCCCAGAGTCGCTTGTGTTGGTGTAAGGGCCAAAGAAACTCAGGCTAATATGACTTAATCAAACTTAAAACCTCTCTTTGGGGTCACCTCCAAGGGTCCTTGGGTGCCTGGTACAAGACCAGCCCCTATCCTCGGGTCCGAGTTTGTAAAGAGAGGGATCAAGAGGGACTTAGTCAAAACATCGAGAGTACCTTGAACGTCGCACAGCGTATCGTGTAGACCGTCGATCTGATTAGCTGAGAATTTCCTATATCGAAGCTCGCTCCAAGAGCTTTAAAATGAGCCAAGTCGCCTCGCGAAAAGTTCTTCCATTACGAAGTTATGGCTCGGACAGCGTTGGCCTAGCGTCGTAGTGCTAGCGTACTAGCATTGACTCGGGCAGCATTCGGCCGTCGCACCGCGTAGAAACGAAATTTCAGTAAGGAAGGAATTCGCTTGAATCAATTTGACTATATCCAGGTACAAACAGAGAAGGAATAAATAGTTCTAGCTAGCAAGGACCTTGGGAATCAACCTGGGAACAACCAGGGATGATCCCAAATAATTCCAAGCAACAGAACCAACCTGGCTGGACAAAACAGCAGGTGGTAGGTTGGTAAACAACCTCTGGTTCTGTTTTTCCAACCTGGGAAAACAACAACCAGGTTCAGGTCCTAAAAACAGATTCTATTTTGTCTTTGCCCAACCAGCCAAATGTTGGTTCCGCTGGTTTCCCCTGGCCCTGTAGCATGCAGATACAGACAAACAACATCCAACCTTCACCTAATTTGTACCCCTATAGTGCCTGCCCTGCTACAGTATAGTCAACCAAACAAAACAGTACAATTTCGAGTTGGATAGAACTGAATCTGCGCAATCAACTCAACCGAACTGCAAAGCTTCCATCTTGGGTTCCTTTGCGAGCTCGTCCTTTCTGCTTGCACTGTTCATAGCGCGTACAATGTTGTGCCGAAGCGCACATTGCGCGAGTACCTGCAAATGCATCAAGCGAAAATTGCGAAAGCAAACAAACACACGAACATTCCATTTGTCAACGGGAGTTGTGGTTGGCCCCGACCTCGCTTGGGCGGAGCCGACCTGTAGCAGTGGGCGAGCTGGTCGACGTGGCTGGTCGACCTGCACGCGGGCCACTGCAGTGGCGCCGACTTTGGAGGGCGCTGAGTTCAGGTGGTCGGTCTTGGGAGGTCGACCTGTGAAAGGCATCGACTTGGGGACGCCGACTTGGGGCAGCCGACTTGCTGTGGTCGGCTGACAGCTGGGCTGGTCGACCTGGAGCTGGTCGACCAGGAGTGTGGTCGACCTGGAGCTGGTCGACGAAGGGTGTTGGTCGACTTGGTGTGGTCGACTGGAGGTGGACGTCGACCTGGGCGGTCGACGGGCACGAGGAGAAGCAGCTGGTCGACATGGTTGCCTGGTCGACAAGGTTACCCGGGCAACGGGGCTCTGCGAGGTGCGCGACCATCGCCCAGGAGGGATTTGCGAAGTCGACCTGCGGTTCGGTATCTCGAGGTCGACATGGCTCCACAGGTGCAACCGTTAGCACGTGGTCGACCTGGCACCTGCGCAATGTGCGTGGCGGTGCACGTCGTACTCAACCGTCACTTGGCACCTGCGAAGTAGGTGCGCGCACATGTGCACATGATGGTCTGATGCTGGTGTGTGCTGGCAGGCCAGCTTTGCAATGCACATGGGCGCCTGAGGTCGCCCTGCTGGCAAGTCGCCCTCAGGGTGTGCTGGAGGTCGACTTGCTGGTGTGCTAGGTTGCTAGGCATCTGATGTAGTCACTCTCTCCAAACCTCTTTGCACCATTGTTGTGAACTTTTGCTAGTGAAACTCTTGCCAACTTCCCCCGTGAACCAGCAAGTAGTGCAAGCACAAGAAAACGACTAAGGAACGAACGCAGATATCACCTCCTACCCCGTGCCTAGCCCGTAGTCTAGCCCCCGTTGCTAGAGTTATCTCCGCATGGTGCGGTGAGCGTGGACGGCACCGCGACTTAACTTCAGTCTAGTCGACTTAGCTCCACTTACCTATCGTGTTCATAGGCCGGCAGCCGTGCGATAGTCACCATGGTTGGCGTAGGTGACACTGGTGTTGTAGACACCTTGGAGGCACGGCTGGAGGACGCGAGGAAACGCCATCTGGATGGCGAGTACGGGCAGACTCTCCCCTTGGCGGTCGTCGAGGCGGGGATCCGTACGGTGTGGGCGGAGGAGCATCCTCCCCAACCTTCCTCTTCTCGACCGGTAAACAGCGAGGGCGGCGTCGACGTGGGCGTCAACGCCGGTGACCAAGTCGGCAGCAGTGCGGGAGGCACGTCGAGGCAGATAGGGGTGATCCACGCCGGTGAAGCCGGCGGCGTTCAGGCGCGAGGGCTGCAGTCGTCGGCGGCTGCAGGATCCTCGCAGGGCAACGTCGGAGGACGTTGCGGCAGTGTGCTGCCGTCGTCGGCGACGCACGTGACAGCGGGCGGGATAGCGCCGAGCTATGGCTACTTCAAATTTACGCCGGACAGGATCTCTGTCAACCCCCTGCTGGTCGGTCGACCCGACATCCTCACCTGGAAGGAAGCCATCGAGCCTTAGTTGGAGATGGCCGGGCTGATGGGCTTCGCCGCCGGCACCGTGGCGACGCCGTCGGAGAAGTACCCCGACCTGCGTGCAGAGTTTCGGGTTGTGCAGCTACTGACCTTCACGGTCATCTCGCGGTGCTGCTCGCCGGGCGTGCAGATCGCCTTGAAGCCGTGCAGGGACTACGTGGACGCCGGCCACCAGGCGTGGCACTTCATCGAGTCGACGTACCAGGTCACCGATGACCTGTACATCGGCCAGCTCGAGGAGCAGATGACACATCTGCGGATGGTCGACCAGGAGACTGCGACCGACTACTGCAACTGGACTCGGCGACTTCTCGCCACCTATGTCCGGCGTGCAGTACTCGACGGCGTCGTACGTCACCCACGTCCTGAAGGGGCTCCCGAGCAGCTACAACCTGATGAAGCGGCTGTCAGTGGTGCCGAGCACGCGGGCTACGCTCAACGAGGACTCCCTGACCTCGTACATCCTGCGAGATGAGGCGATGCAGGAGGCCGACCAGTCCTTGGAGCTCCTGCCACAGGCGAACTACGCCGCCCTGGCGAGGCACGGAGGTCGACCGGGGCAGCGCGGGCAGTCTGGCGGCGGTGGAAGCAGCAGCTGGAAGCCGGCGAAGGACGCCGACAAGAAGAAGTCAGCAAGTGACAGTGTTCGTGGAGGAGGAAGTCGATGTCGGGAGTGCTGGCTGTGCGGCGACCCCGACCACCTCTCCTTCGAATGTCTTGACCGCAGTGACTCCAAAGACGACGACACTAAGGGAGGCCGAGGGAGGTCGGACGGGCGTCGTCCTCGCCGGGAGAGTAAGCCGCACAAGGAGAAGAAGTCGACCAGGTCGTCGACCTCGGCGAAGGACGTCGACTCCTCTGGCGGCAAGGGGCGAGGCGACCAGGAGGCGTCGTGCTCGCTGGTCGGCGTCGTGGAGCCGACCGTCTCGCTGGCGCCAGAGGCCGGCGAGGACTTCCAGGCGATGGCGGCAGCCGTGCAGGCAAACCCGGCGGTAGTCCTGCTCGATTGCGGTTGCTCCCACCACTTGATGGGGACGAAGGAGGTCTTCGTCGACCTTCAGCCGAGCGGTGACGTGAAGCACGTGCGTGGCTTCAACGGGGCGTTGCAGGCCGTCCAAGGCCGGGGCACTGTCGCCCTGCAAGGAGCAGCCGGAAAGCAGGTGCTCATTCCCGACGTGCTATACGTCCCGTGGATGTAGGCGAACCTGCTGTCAGCCGGCCAGCTGAAGGAGAACGGCGTGAAGCTGCAGGAGGACGGCGACGTGATGCTGCTCGTCTCGGCGGCGGGGGACGTACTTAGTCGAGCGTCCTACACCGGCCGGGTCCTCTGCACCGACCTGCGTCCCTGCTCGGCGAAGTCGACGTCGCCCACGACGGAGGTGGTGGCTCGGCGGGCGATCGTCTCGACGACGAAGTCGACGCCGGCCAGGTGGCACGCCAGGCTTGCACACGTCGGCGTCGACACCATCACGAGCTCAGCGAAGCACGAGGTCGCCACCGGCCTGGCCATCAAGCCGTCGACCGGAACGGACTCACCGTGTGTCTCGTGCGTCGGTGGGAAGTTTTTTTTTTTTTTTTTTTTTTTTTTAGAACGAGTTTGCATTAAAACCATGCAAATACATTCACAGTCGTAACTGGGTCGGCGGGAAGCTGGCGCGGCACACCTTCCCCGACAAGGGCTCGGACGCCGAAGACGCTCTGGCCGTCGTGCACATCAACCTGTGCGGGCCGTTCCGAGTGGCTGCCAAGGATGGCAGCTTGTACTTCTTGCTGCTGAAGGACCGCAAGACCCGCTACGTGTGGGTGAGGCCGGTCGCCAAGAAGTCGGACGTGCTGCGGGAGTTCAAGAAGTGGCTGGTGGTGGTGGAGCGGCAGGCGAAGAAGTCGGTGCTGATGCTGCGCTCTGACCGGGGAGGGGAGTTCCTCGGGAAGGCCTTCACCGACTTCGTGGACGGCAAAGGGATTGTCCACGACCTGACCTGCCCGTACACCCTGCAGCAGAACGGCATGGCGGAACGGGAGATGTGGACGGTGGTAGAGTCGGTGCGGACGATTCTGTTGCACATGGGCGTGCAGCACCACTGGTGGCACCTCGCTTTGCGGCAGGCCGTCTGGGTCCGCAACTGCCTTGAGAGGTCGACACTATCGCCGGGAACAACGCCGTACCAGCTGCTCACCGGGACGAAGCCCGACTTGTCGCTGGCCAAGGTGTGGGGCTGCATGGCGCAGTTCCTCGTCCCCGAGCAGCAGCGTGGTGGGAAGCTGAAGCCAAAGGCCAGGTGGGGCCTTCATCTCGGTGTGTCGGAGGAGAGCAAAGGATGGGAGATCCTGGACCTCACCGACAACAGGGTGGCCACCACGTCGGATGTGGTGTTCTACGAGACGATGTCGCTGGAGGTATAGAAGTCGGAGCACGGGCCGGCACCGGGGCGGACGCAGGTCAACCTGCCAACGGACACCTCAACGGCGATGCTCCCGCAGCTCGCCGAGGTCGGTGAGCTTGCTGATGAGGATGCCGAGGTCGTCCGCCCTCCTTCTCCTTCCCCTGCCCCCCCAGCCCCACCCTCTGTCGCCGACCTGCGTACGCTGACGTTGACGTCGGCCAGCGACGGTGAGGGGAGAAGTGGGCCGTCACCTCTGGCGCCGGCCAAAAGCATCGCCGGTGGCCGACGTGAGCACGCAAGTCGGCGTGGGAGCAAGGTCGTCGCCGACAGGGGAGCAGTGGGCAGAGGAGGTGCAGCCGACTTTGGTGAAGCCGGCGAAGGAGGCATCGGCAGGGCAGCAGCCGACAGGGGAGCTGGCAGCAGCAAAGCCGACCGGGGAGCAGTCGGCGACCGGGCAGTCGGCAGGGGAGCCGACGACAGGGGAGAAGTCGGCAGGGACGCCGACTAAGGTGCAGCAGGACGTCAAGGGCAGCGGAGCAGGTGACGACGAAGGGGAGCAGCAGGGCGCCGAGGAGTCCACCGACAGCAACGTGGTGGAAGTCCAGTCTGTACCTCGTCGTACAGGCCGAGTCCGTAGGCCACCTGACTTCCTGTCCTACCTCGTCTGCCGGGTGCGGGCCGCCTTAGCCGCGATGTACAAGGACGTCGAGGATGATCCTCTGTAAGACGACGCTGAGGATGACGTCGACCTGCCTGAGCTCGACCCTGACATGCACGCCGACCCCGAGCACCACTGGGACATCTCCACGATGACGGTGAAGGAGGCGCTGGCGAGCTGGAAGGGCAAGGCGGTGAAGGCCGCCATGGACGAGGAGATCCGCAGTCTGATCGGCATGGGGACGTGGGAGCTGGTCGAACGCCCACCCGGGTTGAACATCATGAAGAAGCGGTGGGTGTTGATGACGAAGTACCGCATCGACGACACCGTCGAGCGTGAGAAGGCGAGGCTGGTCGTGAAGGGCTTCACGCAGGTGTATGGCGCCGACTACGACGAGACGTACGCGCCGGTGAGTAGCTACGTCACGCTGAGGATCTTCCTCAGCATCGTCGCCGTCCTCGACCTCAACCTGATGCAGCTCGACATGAAGAACGCCTTCATGCAGAGCAAGCTCGACCGGGTGCTGTACATGTTCCAGCCGGACTACTTCAACGACGGGACCGGCCGGGTGTGCAAGCTGCTAAAGAGCCTGTACGGGCTGAAGCAGTCGCCGCTGATGTGGTGCAAGGCGCTCGACGACGTGCTGATGGGCGCTGGCTGGAAGAAGAGCCAGGTCGACCAGGGGCTGTACTTCAAGGTCGGCGTGGATGGCGTGGCCTGCTGGGTGCTGGTCTACGTCGACGACCTGCGGGCTGCCAGCAGCAACACGGACATGCTAAGGGAGCTGAAGGAGCTGCTGGAGGCCGCCTTCGAGCTACGTGAGATCTCGCCGGTGGAAAGGTACCTCGGGCTGGAGATCGTGCGCGACAGGCCGGGGAGGAAGCTGTGGCTGCACCAGCAGGGCCACGCCGACAAGCTGCGCAGGCGCACCCCGAAGACGCCGGTCTCGGTCGACGCCTACGCCGAGCTCACCTTCGACGACGAGGAGGCGCAGGAGTGCCAGGAGGAAGAGTACCGGCAGAAGGTCGGCTCGCTGCAGTTCGCGGCGACGACGACTAGGCCGGACAATGCACATGGGCGCCTGAGGTCGCCCTGCTGGCAAGTCGCCCTCAGGGTGTGCTGGAGGTCGACTTGCTGGTGTGCTAGGTTGCTAGGCATCTGATGTAGTCACTTTCTCCAAACCTCTTTGCACCATTGTTGTGAACTTTTGCTAGTGAAACTCTTGCCAACTTCCCCCGTGAATCAGCAAGTAGTGCAAGCACAAGCAAACGACTAAGTAACGAACGCAGATATCACCTCCTACCCCGTGCCTAGCCCGTAGTCTAGCTCCCGTTGCTAGAGTTATCTCCGCACCATTCACACCCAAATGCATTCGCACACGCATACTCGTACAAACAGACGGCAGGATGTCGTGCAATGTGAATTTGCACCCAACACACTCCCCCTCAGCCTGCCGGCTGCATCCCCAACATTCCATGCTAGTTCATGCTCATTCCGCTAATGCGCACACAACGCCTATGAGGCTCATCCGCAAGCCTCTTGGTGAGGAAGTCTGCTGGCTGCTGGTGAGTCTTGATGTAGATCGGATTCACCGTCCCCCTCTTCACCTCCTTACGCAGCCAGTGCCACTTGATACGCATGTGCTTGTTCAGCCCATGAAGCACAGCGTTCCTGACCATCCCAAGAGCCCCCTTGCTATCACAAAACAGCGGCGTAGCAACCTTCTGCTCCTGGTCAATCTCCTCTAACAGCCTCCTCAGCCAAATCACCTCCTTCACCCCATGGAACATCGCCACGTACTCTGATTCCACGGAAGAGAGTGCCGTCTCCGTCTGCTTCTTGGACCTCCAACTAACAGGTCCTCCCCCAACTACACAGATGTATCCTCCCACAGATGAGGAATCCTCCTTCTCAGAAGCCCACGTAGCATCGGTAAAGCAAGTGAGAAACAGCTTGCCTTCTCCAAGCCGCTCCCCCTTCTCTTTCAGCACCTCAACCCCTATCTGCTTCACCTGTGCAGATGCGGAGTATTGAACTCCTATGCTTGGGTGAGAGTTCAGGTACTTCACCATATGCTCAGCTGCATCCGCCTGCTCCTCTGATGGATTCTGCACCACCCTTGCCAGTTGCCCAACAGAGAAAGATATGTCGGGCCTCGTGTGAACCGCTGCATACAAGAGGCTGCCCACCAAGGACTGAAATTGCTGCTGCTCCTCGGCTTCAACCCCTTCATCCTCTGCAGCCTTCACAAGCTTGAATTCTTCTGGCAGGGGAGTTGCAACCTTGCGATCATTCTCAATCCCATAGTTCTCCCCTAGCTCCTTGATGAACTTCTCCTGGTGCAGCTTCAACCACCTGTGATCTGGATCCCTCTCCACGTGCATCCTGAGGTAGTACTTTACCTCCCCAAGGTTCTTGCACTTGAAGTTCTCCATCAGCTGCTGCTGCACATTCTGGATCTCCTTCATGCTGCTGCTAAAGAGAAGAATGTCGTCCACGTAGACCAGAAACAGCACCAGCTTCTCCCCCTCCCCCTTGAGAAAGAGGCTCTCATCAGAGCTGCTGGTCCTGAATCCCATCTCCTCTAAAACAACTGCCAACTTCTGGTACCAGCAGCGTGGCGCCTGCTTCAAGCCGTAGATGGACTTTTTCAGCTTGCACACCCTGCCCGTACCATCCTCATACCCAGGCGGCTGCGTCATGTACACATCCTCCTCTAAAATCCCATTGAGGAATGCCGTTGATATGTCCATCTGAATGATGAATTTCCCACTAACGGCTGCATCTGCCAACAAGACACGGAGGGTAGGGGGTTTGGCAGTGGGAGCAAAGATCTCATTGAAGTCCTGCTTCTCCTTCTGCATAAACCCCTTAGCCACCAGCCTACTCTTGTAGATGGTGACCTGTCCCTTGTCATCGGTCTTAATCCTTAGCTCCCACTTACACTGTACGGCTTTTTTCCCCTCAGGCAGCACCACCAGATCCCATGTCCCATTCTCTAGCAGGCTCTGGTACTCAGCATCCCTAGAGACCAGCCACTTCTCCCTATCTGGTCCAGCTAATGCCTCCTCCATGCTAGCTGGTTCCTCTGGTGCAGGGGCAAGAAAACAGTAGGCAGGTTCATCCTCCTCATCCGGGTCATAGCCATGCGGTAGAATCAGCAATGCCTCCTCATTCCCAAGCTGCTGCTCTGCTACATCAGCTCCTGCGGTCAGCTTCATAGTGGCCATACGGGTACGTCCTGGCCTAGACACGGGTGTCTCCCATTCCTTCATAACGACACCCTTCAGCCTCCTCCTTTGTGGTAGCTTAGGCATCTTAGCTTTGCCCTGCTGTTGTTCTCCTCCCTCAGATCGAGCAGCTTCCCTGGTGCTACCACTAGTCTCCACATCATCTCCTCCACCAGCAGGTGCCTCCTGCACCTTCTCTCCATCACCACCCTCTGCAGCTGCCTCCTCTCCCTCCTCCCACACACTAGGAGTCAGGTCCAGCTGCATGGTGATCTGTTCCATCTGCTGGGACACCCTGGCCTCCGGCTGTTTCTCCCAGCTCCCATTCATCATGCCCTCAACAAACTTCACATCCCTGCTGTCAAACAACACACCCTTGCGTGGTTCCCACAGCAGCCATCACTTGCTCTCAGCAGCCAGCCCCAAATGCACACACCAGATTGCACTCGCCCCCAACTTACTTCGATACTTCTTGGGGACGTGGGCGACTGCCATGCAACCGAACACCCTCAGCATGTCCACCGGCGGCTTCCTCCCAAGCCACCTCTCCAGCGGCACCCACGATTCATCACCAACCTTAGTGAGCACCCTGTTCCTAGCCACGGTAGCGTGCCGGACAGCATGGGGCCACATGGAATTACCCACCCCTGATTCTATGAGAAGCGCCATAGCTGTCTCCAGAATGGTCCGGTTCGCCCGTTCTGCTACACCGTTGGACTGCGGGGTGTAAGCCGTGGTCAACTCCCTCTGAATGCCCTGCTTCTTGAGCCAGGCCGTCATCTCAGCTCCAAGGAACTCACCACCCCGGTCTGTCCTAATCCGCTTCATCACACACTCCGCTTGCTTCTCCACGAATGGCAGCCAATCTTCCCGTATCGTGAAGGCGGCGTGGTCCTTTTGCTTCAGCGGATACGCCCACATGACTCTGCTCCAAACATCCACAATGGTTAGGAAATACCGCTCCCCCTTGTGCCCTTGCACCGACAGCGGCCCCACCAAGTCCATGTGAACCAGCTCCAAAGGCTTTTTGCTCCTGCCAGCCACACTATGGAATGGAAAACGGGTAAACTTTGAGAGCAAACATATTTCACAGTTATCATCGGGTGGCTGTCCGTTCAGCTTCAGACCCTTAACGGCTCCATCCTTCTCCAACTGCATCAACAAGGGCATTGCCACATGCCCCAAGCGTCGGTGTGCCGTTGCCCAATCCGTCTCCCCAGATCTGGCCGACACTTTCACACCAACCCCTCCAACGGCGTTGCACTCCCCCTGGGATGCAGACCCCTCTCCAGGCTGCCCCCCACCATGCCACGCCAACGCCGGCAGCTGCCACATGGATCTGTACACGTCCTTGCTCTCGTGCAGATCCCAAAGCAACCGATTGCCCAGCTGCCCCTTGTACGTGTGAGCCCCATCCGTGCTAGTGCTCACCCCAGCCTTGGCAAGCTTACGGAGGGAGATGAGGTTGGCCTTGAGATCAGGAACGAGGAGAACGTCGTGCAGCACCACCGGCTTGCCATCCGCTCCCTTAAACGCAGCTCGTCCCGCACCAGCCACCTTCAGCGCGTGTCCAGAGGCGGAGCACACCTCGTTGATCGGTGCAGTGCGTACGTCGTCCAGCAGGTCCTTGCGCCGCGTCATCGTCCAAGCAGCGCCCGTGTCCAACACCCAATTGTCCAGGGGGTGCAGCTCTGCTCCAACTTTGGTAGAGGCGTCTCCTTGCCCCCCCTGCTCTCCAATATGGAAGAACTGGCCCGCAGTGCGCTCCTTCTTCTTCTCCGCACCGCCGTTGCTCTTCGGGTTGTTGTCGGACGAATCCGCGACCATGTTCGCGCCGTTTTTCTGGTTCCTCCGCGCGCCGCCATCCTGGTGACTGGGGGGTCCATCCATCGGGTTTCTTATAGCACAAAAACCAGGGGTGCCCCTCCTTCTCACAATACCAGCAACTCCCTTTCATTTTGCCACCAGCACCCGACTTGCCCCCACGTCCAGATTTCGCATCGCGACCCCAACCGGTACCTCCTTGTTGGTCGTTGGAGTCGTCGTCCTTCTTTGCACCGCGTCCAGCACCACCGAAGCCACGTCCTCTGCCACGTCGGCTCCCTTGCATCCCGTAGCCACTGCTGCCGTCGTCTCCACCCCTCAGTTGGCGGCGACGGAAGTCCTCCTCCAGAATCTTCGTCCGCACCCACTCGAGCATCCACAAGCTCTGGTTCTGCAGCAGGCTCAATCCGCTCGTGAATTGAAGCCACGATTCCGGCAGCAGCGACAGCATCTTCAAGCACTTGGTCTGCTCCGGATAGGTGATTCCCGCGGTCGCCAACTTCGCGTAGAGGTCGCGCATTTTGTCCAAAACAGGTTGCACCGGCTCTCCCTCGCTCAAGCGCAACGCGGACAGCTCCCTCTCCATCATGAGCGTCGCGGCGATGGAGGTAGAGGCGTGCAGCTCCTTCAGCACGGTCCACGCCTTCGGACCGCAATCAACCTCCGGCAGCAGGTGCATGACGTGGTGACGCTGGTTCAGCTCCAAACTCTGTGACATCAAGTAGTAGCCAGCCGAGGCGCGCTCGTCCCAATCTTCCTGCAGCGCGGGGTCACTCGGTCTAGGCTCCTCCCCAATCATTAGTTTCAGCAAACCGATCTGACGGAAATAAAGTTGCATTTTCCAGGCCCAATCATCATAGCCCTCACCATTGAACTTATCGACGGTGAAATTCTTCAGCACCTCCTTGATCAGCGAGCCCTGGTTTGTTCGCGCTCCCCTTGGCGCCGAAACACCAGAATCTTGGCTGACGCTACAATCTTGGGCTGAAGATTCACCAGCTCCCGCCGAGGTATTTCCCGCCATAGCTACCTATAACGAGGATCGCTATAACGCAGCTCTGATACCAGCTTGTTGGTGTAAGGGCCTAATAAACTCAGGCTAATATGACTTAATCAAACTTAAAACCTCTCCTCGGGGTCACCTCCAAGGGTCCTTGGGTGCCTGGTACAAGACCAGCCCCTATCCTCGGGTCCGAGTTTGTAGAGAGAGGGATCAAGAGGGACTTAGTCAAAACATCGAGAGTACCTTGAACGTCGCGCAGCGTATCGTGCAGACCGTCGATCTGATTAAGCTGAGAATTTCCTATATCGAAGCTCGCTCCAAGAGCTTTAAAATGAGCCAAGTTGCCTCGCGAAAAGTTCTGCCATTACGAAGTTATGGCTCGGACAGCGTTGGCCTAGCGTCGTAGTGCTAGCGTACTAGCATTGAATCGGGTAGCATTCCGCCGTCGCACCGCGTAGAAACGAAATTCCAGCAAGGAAGGAATTCGCTTGAATCAATTTGACTATATCCAAGTACAAACAGAGAAGGAATAAATAGGTCTAGCTAGCAAGGACCTTGGGAATCAACCTGGGAACAACCAGGGATGATCCCAAATAATTCCAAGCAACAGAACCAACCTGGCTGGACAAAACAGCAGGTGGTAGGTTGGTAAACAACCTCTGGTTCTGTTTTTCCAACCAGGGAAAACAACAACCAGGTTCAGGTCATAAAAACAGAACCTGTTTTGTCTTTGCCCAACCAGCCAAATGCTGGTTCCGCTGGTTTCCCCTGGCCCTGTAACATGCAGATACAGACAAACAACATCCAACCTTCACCTAATTTGTACCCCTATAATGCCTGCCCTGCTACACTATAGTCAACCAAACAAAACAGTACAATTTCGAGTTGGATAGAACTGAATCTGCGCAATCAATTCAACCGAACTGCAAAGCTTCCATCTTGGGTTCCTTTGCGAGCTCGTCCTTTCTGCTTGCACTGTTCATAGCGCGTACAATGTTGTGCCGAAACGCACATTGCGCGAGTACCTGCACATGCATCAAGCGAAAATTGCGAAAGCAAACAAACACACGAACATTCCGTTCACACCCAAATGCATTCGCACACGCATACTTGTACAAACAGACGGCAGGATGTCGTGCAATGTGAATTTGCACCCAACAGCTTGCCCCGCTTCCCCGCTCGCCTGCGCCGCCGTGCACTCCCTGCGTCGAGGGTTGGCAGCGCGCTGCCCCTCACTCCTCGTCGTTCCCCCCCACCACGGCTCCCTTCCAGACCCTGCACTTGGACGTCTGGGGCCCCTTCCCGGTCCGTGGCCCACATCAGGAGCGCTACTTCCTAATTGTGGTGGACGACTACTCCCGCTACACCATGGTTCTACATTTGCGACGGAAGTCCGACGTGCCTACCGTCCTCGAGCCGTGGCTACTAGCGAGGGGTGACGCCCAGGCCCTTTGTGGGCTCCGCCTGCACTCGGACCGTGGTGGTGAGTTTTCTTCCACCCGCCTGGAGACGTTCTGTCAGGGTCGGGGGATCATCCAGTCTTACACGCTACCAGACTCGCCGCAGCAGAACGGGGTAGCCGAGCGACGCATCGGCCTGGTCATGGAGGTTGCCCGGACCTCCATGTGCCATACCGGTGCCCCTCAGTTCCTATGGCCTCAGGCAGTCCGCTACGCCGCGCACCAGCTGAACCTGTGGCCTAGTGACGCACGGCCACGGGTGACGCCGGTCTCCCTTTGGACAGGTTCTCCGGGTGAAGCAGCTGACTACCGCGTCTGGGGTTCCCTTGCACACGTTCGCGCCCCTGGCGCAAACAAGTTGTCTCCGCGCACTTGTGCCTGCGTCTTTCTTGGCTTCCCACTCGACACCTCCGGCTGGCAGTTCTACGACCCGGTTACCTACCAGTTCTTCAGTTCCTAGGACGCCACTTTCGACGAGTCGGTCAGTTACTACAGGAGTCACCCCCACCGAGGTTCTCAGACCTTCTCCCCCCCGCTGTTCCTCACCCTTGAGCCCCCCCCAGTCGCCCCGGTAGCCCCCCCTTCCTTCGCGTCTTACCCCGTCAGGTGTGTCGCACGTCACTCCGCAGTCTTCCCCCCCGCAGCGTCCGGTCACTGTCGTGTCTGGGGGTGCGGGAGGTGCAGTTGCGGAGGGTGAGGGTACAAGGGCTGCTGGAGCTGGTGGTGTCGGCTCTGGGGGTGCAGGAGGAGTGGGCGTGGAGGTCACTCCCGTGGAGGACACAGCAGCCTCGACTCGGCGGCCTCGCCCCGCGTCACCCCCTGGCCTCCCGTCCGTCCCGCAGTTCCCTCCTCGTTCTTCTCTGCGGCCCGTTGCTGCGGAGCCTGGGGGTGGTTCCTGCGGGAGGTACTGGAGGCACCGGGGGAGTCGGTGGTGGAGCTGCTGGTTTTGGGGGTGTTGGAGCCGGAGGCACAGGCACTGTGGCGCCTACACCGCGCACAGTACGTTTCCTGACCCGTGAGCAGCGTCTCATCCGGGTTGAGAGGGAGGAGCGGGAGCGGTTTGAGAGGGCACGACAGCAGCAGCAGCAGGAGCAGCAGGAGCAGCAGCAGAAGCAGCAGCAGCAGCAGCAGCAGCAGCAGCAGCAGCAGCAGTCTCAGTCGCAGCGTCAGGAGAGAGTAGAGGAGGAGTCACAGCCGCAGCAGGAGAGAGCAGAGGAGGGGTCACGACTGCAGCAGCAGGTGCAGTTACAGCCGCAGCAGGAGAGGGTAGAGCAGGAGTCCCGCCCGCAGCAGCGGGTACAGTTGCAGTCGCAGCAGGAGAGAGTAGAGGAGTCACGGCCGCACCAGGAGAGGGTAGAGCAGGAGTCCCGCCCGCAGCAGCAGGTGCAGTTACAGACACAGCAGGAGAGGGTAGAGGAGTCACGACCGCAGCAGGAGAGGGCAGCGCAGGAGTCCTGGTCGCAGCAGCGGGTGCAGCTGCAGCCGCATCAGGAGAGGGCAGAGGAGGAGCCGCAGGAGCAGCAGCAAGGGCAGGTACCGTCGCAGCAGACGCCAGAGGAGGCGGAGCAGCAGCGACTGCGACTGCGCAACCTGCCCGACTCAGCACCTACACGCTTTGTTCGTGGTCCCCTACCGTCCCCTCCTGTTCCCCCTGTCGAGTCCCTTTCTTCGTCCCAGTGGACTTGTCGTTCTCCCCTCAGTCGTGCTGTGTCCCCAGAGCCTCGCCGGTCTCGTTACCGTGCCGACGGCCCGTTTCACCTTGTTCTTCGCTCTCGTGCTCCACCTCCTCCTGTCCTTCCACAGCCTCCTGAGTCGGCCCTCACTATGTTTCACGACCCGCTGTCCGACTACCTCCGTGCCTCTCGTCCTGTCGTCTCCCGTGTTTTGTCCGCGTTGGTCACTCACCCGACTGCACCTCTGTCGTCTGTCTCGGCACTTGTTACCACTGTCGCTGGCTTTGCCTCTTCCCACCGCCTTGACTACGCCGCTCACTTAGGGAGTGGCCCTGCTCGTTCTCCGTTCTCTGGGGGTGCTCCTGTTTTTCCCCTGGAGGTCCTCGAGGACAGGCAGTTCGAGCTTGGTTTCCTTGCGGCGCTGTTCCTCATCTCTGCGCCATGCTGCTTGCCCCTGAGGGGGATCCAGACGCCCTCGACATCCCGATCCCTCGCAATCACGCTGAGGCGGTCTCGGGACCCTGGGCTTCGTACTGGTTAGCAGCTGAGGAGGCAGAGATGGCATCTTATAGGTCCACAGGCACCTTCGTCGACGCCGTCCCACCACCTGGGGCGAACGTCGTCAGTGGCATGAGGCTCTATAAGGTGAAGCGGCCGCCTGGATCACCACCACGGACGGCAGCCAGTCATTTCGCACCGTGGAGGTAGCGTGGTCCTTTTGCTTCAGCGGATACGCCCACATGAGTCTGCTCCAATCATCCACTATCGTAAGAAAATACCGCTCCCCCTTGTGCCCCTGAACCGGCAGCGGCCCCACCAAGTCCATGTGGACCAGCTCCAATGGCTTCTTGCTCCTGCCAGCCACACAATGGAAAGGGGAACGGGTGAAATTTGAGAGCAAACACATTTCACAGTTGTCATCGGGTGGCTGTCCGTTCAGCTTCAAACCCTTGACGGCTCCATCCTTCTCCAGCTGCTTCAACAGGGGCATTGCCACATGCCCCAAGCGTCGGTGTGCCGTTGCCCAATCTGTCTCCCCAGATTTGGCCGACACTCTCACACCAACCCCTCCAACGGCGTTGCACTCCCCCTGGGATGCAGACCCCTCTCTAGCCTGCCCCCCACCGTGCCACGCCAACGCCGGAAGCTGCCACGTGGATCTGTACACGTCCTTACTCTCGTGCAGATCCCAAAGCACTCGATTGCCCAGCTGCCCCTTGTAAGTGCGAGCCCCATCCGTGCTAGTGCTCACCCCAGCCTTGGCAAGCTTACGGAGGGAAATCAGATTCCCCTTGAGGTCGGGGACGAGCACAGCGTGGTGCAGCACCACCGGCTTGCCATCCGCTCCCTTAAACGCAGCTCGTCCCGCACCAGCCACCTTCAACGCGTGTCCAGAGGCGGGGCACACATCATTGCTCGGTGTAGCGCGTACTTCGTCCAGCAGGTCCTTGCGCGGCGTCATCGTCCAAGCGGCGCCCGCGTCCAACACCAAAAAATCCAGGGGGTGCAGCTCCGCTCCAACCTTGGCAGAGCCGTCTCCTTGCTCCCCCTTGTCTCCAACGTGGAAGAATTGGCCCGCGGCGCGCTCCTTTTTCTTCTCACCACCGCCTTTGCCTTTCGGGTTGTCGTCGGACGAATCTGCTACCATGTTCGCGCTGTCAAGAACTAACGAGCGTAAGAATTGACTAAGGAATCAAGGTACAAGAAGATATATGCAAACCCTAGGAAATGTGAATGTAACACCTAGACTAAACTAGACAACGCATATAAAATATATGTTGACACACCCCCATAGTCTAGGTGACGGTAGTCCTGTGGAAAGCAACACATATCTCAGGGTGGGTCTCAAGGACACACACAGTCTGAGGGCATGCAAGGGTCACATGTCAAGTCAGCAAGAACAAGCAAGGGTCATAAGACCAGTCCACACAAAACAAGACAAATCTCAGGGTGGAGCTCAAAGTCACCACACGCCAATGAGTTCGAACGGACCATGCTACTCCTGACCGTCGCTCTCTCTGAGAACGAGGCAATGTCGTCGTTCTACGAAGGCTTACCGCAGTGGCTTCGCGAGAGGCTGGTGCTGGGCATGAACCAGTACGCTACGTACAAGGAGCTCAAAACAGCTATCATTGAGCTTGACGTGAGCGTCCGCACCTGCCTTGATGCCGCCAAGGGTCGCCTGCAGAACGGGGATGAAGGCCCTAGTGGCCAGACCAATGCGGCGCATCCTTCTAATGCGAAGGGCCCTTGGAAGAAGAGGCCTTTGTCGAGAAGAATAGTTGTTCATTAGGTCAAGGGGAGGGGTACAAGAGCAACATCGAGTGAAAGTGTGTACCCCCTAGTGCTAACACCCATATAGCCTAAAGAACATAAGCATATATGTTTTGACACACCCCCATAGGCGAAATGGGGGATAGCCAGAGAAAGCAATGGTCACAAGACCAGTCAAGAGAAACGACAAAACAAAGCAAGCTCAGGGTGGATCACGAAGTCACCACACATTCTGAGCACAAGCAAATGGCCACAAGGCCAGTTCACATGCAGAGTTATATAATGTAGAACAAGCAGTACAGTGATCAAAATCTAGCAAGTGTAAGCATGCAGGTATAAGTATATAGATCACAGTACAAACAAGGTCAAGAAGTGAGCAAGTGAGGCCAAGTAGGCACAAGGCCTATAACAGTACAGAAACGCTGATGATCACAAGGCTGAAGTGCCTTGGTGAAGATATCAGCAGTGTTGGCCCGAGAGGCCACGTAAACAAGACGAAGCGGACCACGCTGCTGCAACTCTCGAGAAAGGAAGTAGCGCAGAGCGATGTGCTTCGTCCTGTGCTCCAGTCTGTGCTCCTGACACAAGGCAATCATGGCCTTGTTGTCGGCGTACAGAACTGGAGGAGAACGAGGCGGCTCTCCCAAGTCTGACAGTAGGTAGGTGAGCCAGCGGAACACCTGTGCAGCCATGGCCCCTGCGTAGATCTCAGCCTCACAACTGGAACTAAGAACAGAAGACGACCGGGTAGACCGCCACGAAACAGAGACGGAGCCAAGGCTGAAAGTGTAACCCTGTGACGACCGCTGCGTAGCCAAGTCTTCAACCCAAGACGCGTCTGCGTGACCAGTGAGGACAACTGGACCCCGTCCTCCAAGCACGAGCCCCATGCCCGACGTACTGCACAAGTAGCGCATCACCCTCTTAGCGGCCTTCCAGTGCTCTGGTCGGTGTCTCCCGGGTGCAACGTAGCGTGCCAGGATGCTAAGAGGGTAAGCAAGGTCAGGTCGAGTGCAGGTCATCAGGTACATGAGGCAGCCCACAAGCTCTGGATACGGGCCACTCGGCTCTACGGACTCATCCGAAGGCAGAGCTGAGAGCGAGTGACCGGTAGGCAGAGGAGTGGATTGTGGCGAGGAGTACTGGAAGTCGAAGTGCTGAAGGACCTGCTGCACCATGTGTGACTGAGTCAAGGTAATAGTGCGCTGTGCTCTGTCCCGGGTGATCTGCAAGCCAAGATAGCTGCGCAGCTCACCCAGGTCTGTGCACGTGTGTCTCTTCTGCAGCTCCGACTTCACAAAGGCCAGTCCAGCAGTGTCAGCAGTGGCAAAGACCAAGTCGTCGACGTACACGAGGATGTAGAACGGCGGCAGAGAAGTGTCGGTGCGTAGAAACAACGACGGGTCAGCAGTCGAAGGAGCAAACCCAAGAGCCGCAAGCGTCGTCCTCAGTGTGTCGTGCCACTCGCGAGGCGCCTGGCGGAGACCGTAGATTGGTCGCCGGAGGCTCCACTGGGTACCTGCAGGAAACGACCCAGTGAAGCCAGGTGGGCGGCGCAGCCAGATCTCCTCGTGCAGGCTGCCCTGTAGGAAGGCTGTGCTGAAGCCAAGAGAGTGAAGCTCGTAGTCACGCTGTGCGGCGACGTGCAGCAGCACCCGAAGAGTGGTCATCTTCGGTGTAGGGGAGGAGGTCTGGAAGAAGTCAACTCTCTGTCGCTGACTGAAGCCTCGAGCAACGTAACGCGCCTTGAAGACAGGCGGAGAACCCGGCGGCCGCTTCACCCTGAAAATCCACATGCCACTGACGATGTTCGCCCCAGGTGGGGGAACCTCGTCGACGTAGGTGCCTGTGGACTTCCAGGAAGCCATCTCTGCGTCCATGGCTGTCTGCCACTGAGAGGAGTAGGGACCCTCAATCGCCTCTGCGTAAGAGCGCGGGGTCGGGATGTCTGGTGCATCCGGGTCTCCCTCAGGTGCAATCAGCATGGACACGAGATGAGGTAAAGCAGCTGCAAAACACTCAAAGTCCTCCTGCCTGTCCTCAAGGACGTCCGTGCCAAGAGCACACTCACCCCCGACGGACGGAGGATAGACAGACTCAGACTCAGCAACAAGACTAGCGGCACAGTCGAGGCGACAGGCGGCCGCAAAGTCAACAAGCTCAGCAACTAGAGCAGACGCAGCAGTGTATCCAAACGAAGGGTCAGTGACCACAGTGGCAAGAAGACACGTGACAATAGGACTGGCAGCACGAGCAAGGTCTGACGGCGGGTCAGGAACGTCAGGAAGAGAGTACGCAGGAGGAGACGGCAGAGGGACACGTTGTGGAACAGAGGAAGGACGAAGTGCCATCTGGTGCGTGCCGGGGACAGGAGGAGGACGCGGACGCGGAACACGACGACCAGTGCGAACAGCGCGAACAGGCAACGCAGGACGAGACTCAGGCTCACGACGCTCCGCAAGACCTCCTGTCGGCCCAGTGTAAGGTGAAGGAGCAGGCAGTGGGGAGACTGGCTGTAACTGCGACTGTGACTGGTCAGGCGGTGGACACAGTAAGGGAGGAGTAGGGTCAGTAGAAGGCGGGAGACCAAGAACCTGCTGAAGCAGTGGAACGAAGTACGGTTGCGGCTGGACAGTGCCTCCAGAACCAGCACCGACAGCACCAGTACCCCCAGCTCCAGGATCTCCGGCTCCAACGCCTGCAGTACCACCAGCTCCAGCACCTCCAGCAGCTGCAGCTCCAATAGCACCTCCAGCTCCAGCAGCTCCAGCACCTCCGGCTCCAACGCCCGCAGCACCACCAACACCAGCAGTTCCAGTACCTCCAGTACGAGCACCTCCGGGACCAGTGGCTCCAGCAACTCCAGCTGCTCCAGCTCCAACGCCGGCAACACCTCCAGCTCCAGGGCCTCCAGCGGCAGGCCCCCCAGCTCCAGCAGCGCCTCTCCGAAGGCTCCAGCGCCGAGCAAACCACTCGCGCAGCTGCGGTGGAGAGAGAGGCTCCCGCCATGACGAGGCACCTGTAGGACCTCTAGCAGACTCAGCACCCCCAGGCTCAGCACCCCCAGTCTCAGCAACCGCAGGCTTAGCACCCTCAGTCTCAGCACCCCCAGGCTCAGCACCCCCAGACTCAGCAACCTCAGGCTCAGCACCCCCAGGCTCCGCACGCTCAGGCTCAGCACCCCCAGGCTCCGCACGCTCAGGCTCAGCACCCCCAGGCTCCGCACGCTCCGGCTCAGCACCCCCAGCAGCACCACCCTCAGCAGCAGCACCAGAGTCGACCGCGACCTCGACAGGCTCGACAGGGTCTACCTGAGACACACCTGAGGGAGCAGGACCATGAGGGGGGAGGGGGTCTACCGGAGGAGGACCTGGAGCGAGGAAGAGCGGCGGGGGGGGGGGAGGGGCAGTGCGGTAGGGGAAGAGACGGTAAAAGGGAACCGACTCGTCGAACGTGACGTCCTGAGAGGGCAGCACACGGCGCGAGGTGGGGTGGTAAAACTGCCAGCCAGGCGCGTCAGGGGGAAAACCAAGGAAGACGCAGGGAATGGCGCGGGCGGAGAGCTTGTCCGCGGACGTATCGAGGACAATGGCACGAGAACTCCAGACCCGGAACACCGACGCATCGCCAACCTTCCCCGTCCAACGAAGTGTAGGCGAGGTCTCCGGAAAGGAGACACGGGGCCAGAGGTTGAGCTGATGCGCAGCGTACCGGACCGCAAACGGCCACATAAAATGGGGGGCAGCCGCATGGATCATGGAGGTACGAGCGACCTCCATGACAAAGCCAATGCGGCGCTCAGCAACCCCATTCTGCTGCGGAGAGGCCAGAAGCGTGAACGACTGGAGAATGCCCTCCCCACGACAAAAGTCCCGCAAGAGATCAGAGGAAAACTCACCACCTCTGTCAGAGTGCAGACGAAGGACCGGAAGGTCTGTGTGGAACCGCTCGCGAAGCTGGAGACGGACAGCGCGGATCCAAGGGATCAAAACATCAGGGACCTCACCCTTGCTGCGCAAGGGGAAGACCGTGGTGTAACGCGAGCAGTCGTCAACGACCAGCAGAAAGTAGCGCTCGCGGCCCTGTCCACGGACGCGGGCTGGGCCCCACACGTACATGTGGAGAGTCTGCAGGGGAGCAGTCGTCGGGGGAAACGAGGAGCAGTGAGGAGCGGCGCGCTGCCGCCCCTCGACACAGGGAAGACAGGGAGGGGCAGGCGAGGGTGGGAGGGGAGGCAGAGTCTCGGGAAGACCAGAGACAAGGAGACGCAAGTGCATGCCACGAAGGCGCTGCACTGAGGGGTGACCAAGACGGTGGTGCCAAAGGAGGGTCCGGTGCGACAGTGCGCGACACGAGCAGGGGGCCGCTAGCTGACCTGACGCAGACGTAGACGCAGTTACCTGAGGAGACACAGTAGTCAGTCTGTACAGACTCGAGCCAGGCGCACGTGTGAACGTGGCCAGGTGCCGGCCAGTCCGGGAGCACGTACAAATCGCCACACGCTGTTTTCCTGGAGTAAAGGTGTCAACCCATACATCCTGAAGGACGGCGTTGCTCACCAAGTTCGTAGAGAACGAGGGGAGGTGAAGACCTGATAGTGAGCCAGACGGAACCGCCGGACACGGGAGAACAGTGGAGGAACGTGCAAGGACTGGGCCCCCAGAGGGGTTGGCCAGAGAGACAGCAACAGGTGTAGGGAGCGGTGTGAGTGTGGTACTGTCGCGAAAGAAACAGCGGGAAGCACCTGGGTCAAGCGTGAAGGTGTGCAAGGCCTCAGCAGGCGCAGTACCAGAGAGAGCAGACTCACTAGCACCTAGAGCAGCAGCCTCACCAGCACCTAGGGAAGCAGCCTCACCATCACCTAGAGCAGGAGCCTCTATACCCGGGTCTGGCGGCATACACAGGGA
The DNA here is from genome assembly GCA_947471745.1 of Closterium sp. Naga37s-1. Lineage (NCBI taxonomy): Eukaryota > Viridiplantae > Streptophyta > Zygnematophyceae > Desmidiales > Closteriaceae > Closterium > Closterium sp. Naga37s-1. Next base: position 37,410 of record CANJKZ010000926.1, on the reverse strand, counting down.
ACAGTCACCCTCAGCACTAACAGTCAATGCATACATGGCAGCAAGGATAGCATCATAATCAAGAGCAAAGATATCAACACCCTGCCTAAGCAGCTCTGCCCAGTGGGGGAGCTCAGTCGCGTCGGGAAACTCTGCACGAAAGGCGTCGGTAAGACGGGAGAAGCAGTGGTGCTGTGTGTGAGGCTGCCCGCATGTCTGACCAGTGCGGTCACCTGTGCGAATGACATACGGGCAGCGACCACCACCCCAAGAAGCCCCACGCTGAGCAAACCACTCACGAAGCTCCTGGGGCGAAGGGGTCTCACGCTGACGCTGCTGCTGCTGCCTCTGACCACCGCCAAAGCCTCCCCTCTGACCGGTACCATCCCGGCCGCCACCACTGCCGCCGCCCCCACTCCCACCGCCGCCACTACTGCCGCCGCCACCACTCCCACTGCCACCTCCACCGTCGCCACCTACGCCTCCACCCCCACCACCACTCCCTCCGGCACCACCGCCACCTCCACCGCCTCCACCACCCCCACGACCACCTCCACCGCTGCCACCCCCACCGCCCCTGTCTCCCCTGCCCCTGCCACAGCGGCGCCTCCAACTAGGGGCAGACGCAGCTCCTACCTACTCAGCACGAAGGTAGTCAACAGCTGCAGCAGAGGCGACTGAGGGGACAAGGGGGGAGGGCGAACACCCCTCAAATAAGGGAGTGCAAGGAGTGCCACGAGAAGCGCCTACAGCGACTATGCTAGTCTCAGCTGCTAGGAGGTGCTTCTCGAGCAGGTCGACAGTGAGGTCGGTGGGGTCAAGGGCGAGGAGGAGGTCCCTGACAGCGCTAAGAGAGTCAGGGAGGCTGGTGACTATGAAGTAGAGAGTGATGTACATGGGAGGAGGGTTCTTGGTGAGAAACTCGGCGGGAAGCGCAGCGCGGTAGCGAGTGTCACTAGTGCGAAGGTGAGTGACGAGGTCGGCTACTGTGGCAAAGGCGGACAGCTCTGGGAACAGGTAGGGCAGAAGAAGGCGGCCTAAAGCAGCAGTGGCAGGGGAGGAGTAACGAGCGACTACAGCGTCGTACAGGGCTCTAGTAGTCTTGTGCTGGCCAAAGTGAGCACGCTCGGCTAACGACAGGTGGTTGCGAACGGCTAGGCGAGCAGCAGCGTCACGGGTAAGCCAATGTGATCGAGTCGCACTGTCAGCTGTGTCGGGAGGGGGAGAGAGGCGCCAGACGTGAGGTCAAACAGCGAGACACCGTCCTTAGAATCGCTCAGTAAGTACAGCTGCAGGTCATCTAGCCACGCGTCGAACTGTATCGGACGGCCCTCCGCATCGAACGAATGTACACTGAGAGTGGCCATAGCGGGCAGAGCAGTAGGGCGCGCTAGCAGCAGGGCAGCACGCAGGCAGGGCAAAGCATGGCGGAGGCCAGCAGGGCGACTCTCAGGCAGAGGAGGGCAGGGCGGCAGTCAGCAGGGCAGGGTGGCGCGGCTGTTAGCGGCGCTCAGGCAGGGCAGGGCGGCGCGGCCAGCAGGGCAGTGCACGGGCAGGGCAGGGCAGGGCGGATGCCAGCAGGGCGGCTTGCAGGCAGGGGCACGTGACGAGCAGTGCAACAGTGCAGGGCAAGGCAGGGCAGCCGCGCGTGCAGAGCAGCAGTGCGGAGTAGGGCAGGTGCACGGGGCAGAGCTTACACGTGCAGGCAGGGCAGGGCAGTCGCGCTTGCTGGCACTACACTGTGCAGGGCAATGACAGTAGTGCAGTAGCAGTAGGGCAGTCGCAGCAGTAGGGCAGCAGGGACAGCGGGCCGGCGAGATGCAGGGCCAGTGCAAGTGCACGGGCGGCAGGGCAGGTGCGCACGGGCCTGGCGCGGGCTGTACGGACTGCGTGCGGGCCTAGCGCGGGCTGTGCTAGCTGCGCGCGGGCCTGGCGCGGGCTGTATGGGCTGCGTGCGGGCCTGGCGCGGGCAGTACGGGCTGCTTGCGGGCCGTGCGCGGGCTGTACGGGCTGTACGCGGGCGGCGCGCGGGCTGTATGGGCTGCGCGAGGGCGGCGCGCGGGCTGTGCGGGCTACGCGCGGGCGGTTCGCGGGCTAAACGGGCCTGGCGCGGGCTGTACGGACTACGCGCTCGGCAGGGTAGGGCAGATTTCGGGTAGGAAAAAAAATCGAAGTGGTGGGCCCTCTAGAAAAAATGGTCCTTAGGAAGGACCCGCTCTATACCATGTCGAGAAGAATAGTTGTTCATTAGGTCAAGGGGAGGGGTACAAGAGCAACATCGAGTGAAATTGTGTACCCCCTAGTGCTAACACCCATATAGCCTAAAGAACATAAGCATATATGTTTTGACAGCCTTTCCAGCCGCAGAGCCAGCAGAATGGCCCACAGCCTAAGAAGCCGTTTCACAAGGGTGGCCAGCAGAGGAACGGAACTCCTTTTTGCACCTACTGCAAGAAGATGGGTCATACGAGGGGGCAGTGCCGTACGCTGAAAAAGACTGAGGATTCTGGCAAGCCGCAGCAGGCGAACAAGAAGGGAGATGCAGGACCTTCAGGCTCGCGCCAGGATTATCACAAGTCCAAAGGATTCTGGCAAGCCGCAGCAGGCGAATAAGAAGGGAGATGCAGGACCTTCAGGCTCGCGCCAGGATTTTCACAAGTCCAACTAGGGTGTGGGTACCTAGCTGGACAGGTAGATCGAGGTGATGAAGCTTACGTCCTTCGTGACGATGATCTATTAAAGTTAGAGAAACTTGCTGAGTGCAAAGTCTCTTGTTTGTTTGCTTCTTCTTTGAGTGAAAAAACTGTTTTTCTACCTCGATTGCACCCACTTATGTTGGTGCAACCCTACGGTTTGCACTCGGCTTGTTGTCCGTGTGCGTGAATGTGTGTGTGTATGGAATGGTATGAGGGCATGGGATAATATATATTTCATGCTTATAATTGTGTGTGAATGTTGAGTCATGATGTCGAGTGTGTGTGTCGAGTCAATAGCGAGTTATCGCTAGACGCGTGTTACGCGGTCGTTTGTGTCTCGCGCGCGGTTTCTATTTTGTCGTGCGCGGTTTCTATTTTGTCCTGTGTCGAACGTTCGGCGTGTCGCAGGTGTGTGCAGCAGACCCATCAAGAACTCAAGAATGAGTTTGTGATGAAGAGCCCGAGCCTTGGTGTCAAGCCTCAAGCGATTTCGAAGCTTGCCAAAAGGGTACACCTCAAGATATTGAAGATAGTTACATTACTTTGTGTAGTGTAACATTTCACTTGGTGTAGGCCCTAGTGAAGGGTAGTTTCGAGACCCTTCGTGGTTGGGGACAGTGTGGCACTGTTCCACATCACTGTACCTCGGCTCTTGGGGTTTGTAGGAGGTGGGAGTCATTCCCAACTCGTAACTCTTCCTATCTTGTGTTCTAAGACTATAGGGGCTGCCATAGTACCGTTCGTTCAAACCGACCCTGTGTCGTCAATTCTTTATCAAATCGTGCAATCTAAATTGCTAATTGTAGACGACGTGAAGACGCTCCAGATCCAATTTGAATCAAGTCATTTGCAGCTGTGAGCAGAACGCTATCAACGTTTGAAGCCGCTGTGCAGAAATCCGTCTGTGCTCTCTATCTTTCGTTTTAGGCACATTCAAGCCTATTGTGACTATAACAAGTGCTATCAGAGCCCTTGGAGCAGTTTCGACAATGTCTGGACCTGAGGAAAGGGGTGGCAGAGGTGCTGGTGGCAGTGGAGAAGCTCAAGCTCAAGGCCAACCCCGTGATTCAGCCATGGCGCCCATGCAACCAAGTCTTGGCCCACCTAGGGATGAGCCTAGGGTGTTTGGGCTTGACAAGTTCAACGGTGACAACTTTGCTGAATGGTCCTTCAAGATGGAGAACATCTTTGACCACTATGACCTGCTGGAGGTGATGGAAGGAACGGAGAAGCGCCCCGAGAACGACCCGGAGAAGAGCCCGTGGGTGCGGAAGAGCGCACAAGGCTATCTCTTACTTGGGCAAGCGTTGGGGAGCAGTCAGATCCGTCACATCAAGCCATTCCAGCGTGAACCAGAGAAAGGACCAAAGGCATGGGCTGCTCTCAAGGGTGTACATGCTCCTGCAACAGCGGCGGTAGCGGTGGTGTTGGAACGGCAAATGGCGGCACTACGAATTGAAGAAGACGAAGCGGTTGAAGAAGGGGTGCAGAAATTCTTCGACTTGTTGACGCGGCTTGAGGGAGCTGATTTGAACTACAGTGAGCTCCAAAAGAAGACCAAGTTGCTGGCCTTACTCCCAGAGTCATGGTCCTCGCTCATCATCAACCTTAATCGCGACTTGCCCCGCCTCTCGCTTGAAGACGTGAAGCGAGCTATCCTTCAAGAGGATTTCCGCCGCCGTGAGTTGGCGAGTGCGGATGGTGCTGGGGCAGCGAGCATCGGCCGTGGATATGGTCGAGGAAGAGGCAGAGGACGAGGGGGAGGAAGGTTTGGTGGCAGCAACTTCGGCGGAGGCCGCAGGAGTGGCGGTTACGGCAGCGACGACAAGAGCTACGGACGCGAACGCGGCCGATTCGACGGCGAGTGTCACTATTGCCACAAGAGCGGACACATGTGGCGCGACTGCTACAAACTCCCTGATGGTTGGACCCCTGCTCAAGGCCAAGAGGGTAGAGGAGCAGGAGGAGGGAGAGGACGAGGCCGTGGAGGCCGTGGCGGTCGCGGTGGCGGAGCTGCAAACATGAAGAGCGGAGACAACGACAAGGACCCGAGCGACGATCGATACCCGGGTCTATTCTACTTCGTGTCGACGCAAGTACCGGCTGGTCCAGAGAAGGATGAAGGCTTTGAGGAGCCAGCAGCTGTGGGGAAGGTGACCCTACACCCCCTGGACTATTGGGTGATTGATAGTGGCGCTACCTATAGCATGACACCTCGCCCGGACTTGCTCACCGAACTCGAGCCGTCACCGGTGAAGCATGTCACATCGGCTTTGGGGCAGCGAGCAGAGGTGAAAGGCATGGGCAAGGCCATGTTCAAGGGTGCTGATGGGAAGATGGTGGGCCTCAAGAACGTGCTTTGGGTGCCCAGCCTTGCTGCAAACCTGATTTCCGTGCGGCGGTTGGCAAAGGCCGGCATGGACACGAACTCGAAGGGAGCCAAGACCTACACCGCAAGGCTTGGCGATCGAATTCTTTGGGACCTTCATGAGGACAGGGATGTCTACAACGAGATGTGGCAGATCCCAGTGGTCCCTATGCCTAAGGAGAGGCAAGTGGCAGCAAGCATCAGCACCAAGGATGGAGCGGTCGGTAGCGACGATGGCGCGAACGGTCGCGCTAAGGAGAATGAGCTCAAGAAGAGCAAACCTGGAGGGACCAGCAAGTTCAGTGAACCTAAGGAGAGTGGTGCAGCAACCAAGGAGCAGCAAAAGGGTGAGGAGAACCCAGAGGCAGCAGCGGAGGAGGACTACGGAGAGAGTATGTGGGGCGCTATTGCGAGCGCGGCATTCTCCAATCCAACTTCGGCTACGGGGGAGTGTGATTGGCTCACCTTGCATCGGCGCATGGGGCATGTGGCCCTGCCCATCTTGCAGCAGCTAGTGAAGAATGAGATGGTTGCTGGCATACGTGTGAAGGGGGAGCCCGATGAGGTGCTTGGCTGCCCGACGTGCATTCAAGGCAAGTTCACCCGGTTTCCGTTCCCTAGTTCGGAGGCAACGGCAAAGGCACCGCTTGATGAGGTGGTGATGGACGTGGTGGGCCCCCTGAAGCTTGGAGCTGCTGGAGCTGAGTATTTTCTCACCATTGTCGACGTCTACACCCGCATGACTTGGGTGTACGTGCTGGCCAAGAAGAGCGACGTGGCTGAAACGTTGAAGACGGATTGGTTCCCGATGGTGGAGCGGCAACAAGACCGTCTAGTCAAGTCAATCCGCACCGATCGAGGGGAAGAGTTCCTGAGCAAGGAGTTTGGGTTGTGGCTGAAGAAGAATGGTATTCGGCACTCCCTCACCATGCCATACTCCCCTGCAATGAACGGCATCGCCGAGCGAGCGAACCGCACAATCACGGAGGCGGCACGCGGGTTGCTCATTGAAGCCGGGCTACCCGACTATTTCTGGCCTGATGCGGTGCGGAGCGCGTGTGTGGCCAAGAACAGAGCCTTGACTCATGTGGGAGCAGACAAATGGGTGCCCTATGTGGAGTGGCTAGGAAGGAAGCCAAAGGTGGATATGCTTCGGGTGTTCGGGTGCATGTGCATGGCGCTCGTGCCTAAGCATCTTCGGCACAACAAGCTTGGTGCCAAGGCGGTGTGGGCCGTGCACTTGGGCATGGCTCAAAACAGCAAGGGATGGCTTCTTTGGGACCCATTCACCAAGAAGTTCTTGGTGAGCAGGGACTGCAAGTTCATGGAGAACTTCATGTACAAGGATTGGAAGGCGGAGAATGAGGCGAAGATAGGCGTGCGGTTTGGGGAGGTGAAGAGTTCCGGTTTGGAGCATGTGGAGCTGCCTTTGGAGCTGAGCAGCGGCAGCACAACCACAAGGCAATCCTCCCTTGTGAATGGGGGAGAGGAGGCCAATGATTCAGAGGAAGAAGAGGAGGAGGTGCAGCAAGTGAGCGAGCGTGCACCGTCACTCCCTTCCCGTACTACGAGTGCTCCACGGATTCGAGCCACACCGCAGCAACGCCAAGGCCTTCAAGTCCCTGCAGCTGAGGAGGAAGGAAGGGGGAAGAGGAGAGTTCAACCCCCTAATAGGCTGACCTATGATGCGCCGGGAAAGCAGGGCAAGACAGCCCTGGCCGGAGCGGCAATGATGGTCGGAGACGACTAGGAGAGTGACTACGAGGAGTGTGCCTTCGCGTTCTTCTCTCCGGTGGAGATGCCGGGAGAACCAGCAACTCTCAAGGAGGCTTTGGAGAGTAGTGATGCTGAGGAGTGGAAGAAGGCCATGGAGAGTGAGCTGAAGAGCATCGAGGAGAATGACACGTTTGAATTGGTGGAGCTACCGGAGGGGCGTACGGCGATAACGTCCAAGTGGCTCTTCAAAATCAAGTCGGATGCCGACGGCAAGATCGAGCGCTACAAGTCTAGGCTTGTAGCCAAGGGGTACCAGCAGAAGGAGAAGGTGGACTTCAAGGAGCTGTTTGCCCCTGTGGTGAAGCCGACGACGCTGCGAACCCTATTCGCGGGAGCCGCCATCAAAGGATGGGTAGTAAAGCAAATGGACATCGTAACGGCATTCCTTAACGGCATCCTTGAGGAGGAGATTTTTATGGCGCAGCCAGAGGGGTTTGATGATGGTAGTGGCAGAGTGTGGAAGCTGAAGAAGGCCCTCTATGGGCTGAAGCAGGCCCCTGGGCAATGGTACATGAAGCTGCGCGAAGTGTTGGAGGGGATCGGCTTCACTCCCTCAACGGCCGATCACTCCTTGTTCATGCTTGGCGAGGGGGAGCAGAGGAGTTTCATGGTGGTTTATGTGGATGACATCCTCATTTTCTCACCCTCTTCTGACCTTGTGAAGGAGGTGATGCTGAAGCTTCAAGACAAGTTCAAGTGCAAGGCCCTTGGTGACGTGAGCTTCTACCTTGGGCTCCACATCGAACGAGATGTGGAGAAGCGGTGCATGCGGGTGCATCAACGAAAGTACCTGGAGGCATTGGCTGCCAACTTTGGGCAGAGTGAAGGCCATGTGGCTACACCCTTTCCCTCTGGGTTCAAGTGTGTGAAGGGACCAGAGGAGGAGAGCGTTGGTGAAGAGGAGAGGCGCCGATTTCACTCGTTGGTGGGCAGCCTCATGTATGCGGCGGTAAACACCCGACCGGACGTCGCGTTTGCTACCGGGCAGCTGGCTAGGGTTGTGCAATGCCCTAATGAGGAGCAGGTAGCAGCTGGAATGAGGGTGGCCAAGTATCTTGGCCAAACACCGACCGTTGGGCTGCAATACTCGGCGGCGGCACAAAGGCGCCAAAAGGGCGCGGATGGTGTTGAACCCGGGCGTTTGTTCCTCCCCGCCTACTCGGATGCTTCATATGCATCAGAACCAGAGGACATGACAAGTGTGGGAGGCTTCATATGCTGTGTTGGTGGAGGCCCAACTGCTTGGGAGAGCAAGAAGCAGGTTGACCAAGCTTTGAGCTCGGTGGAGTCCGAGTACATGGCACTCTTCCGTGCCGTACGGGAGATTGTGTGGCAGCGGCGTTTGTTGGCTGAATTGGGGGAGGAGCAGCAAGGACCTACCCCACTGTACTGTGACAGCCAGGGTGCCATTGCTCTTGCTAAGAACCCTGTGTTGCATGGACTCACGAAGCACATGAGGGTGAAGTGGCATTGGACGAGGAGCATGGTAACCGCGGGTGAAGTTGAGTTGCGCTACGTGAAGACCACGGGGCAGCCGGCTGACATGATGACCAAGAGGCTGGTGGAGCAGCAGCATTGGAAGTGTTGCAAGCTGGCTGGGATGGCTCTGAACTGAGAGAGCAACATATCCTAAGGCCAACAATCCGAGGGGGAGTTTGTTGGTGCAACCCTACGGTTTGCACTCGGCTTGTTGTCCGTGTGCGTGAATGTGTGTGTGTATGGAATGGTATGAGGGCATGGGATAATATATATTTCATGCTTATAATTGTGTGTGAATGTTGAGTCATGATGTCGAGTGTGTGTGTCGAGTCAATAGCGAGTTATCGCTAGACGCGTGTTACGCGGTCGTTTGTGTCTCGCGCGCGGTTTCTATTTTGTCGTGCGCGGTTTCTATTCTGTCCTGTGTCGAACGTTCGGCGTGTCGCAGGTGTGTGCAGCAGACCCATCAAGAACTCAAGGATGAGTTTGTGATGAAGAGCCCGAGCCTTGGTGTCAAGCCTCAAGTGATTTCGAAGCTCGCCAAAAGGGTACACCTCAAGATATTGAAGATAGTTACATTACTTTGTGTAGTGTAACATTTCACTTGGTGTAGGCCCTAGTGAAGGGTAGTTTCGAGACCCTTCGTGGTTGGGGACAGTGTGGCACTGTTCCACATCACTGTACCTCGGCTCTTGGGGTTTGTAGGAGCTGGGAGTCATTCCCAACTCGTAACTCTTCCTATCTTGTGTTCTAAGACTATAGGGGCTGCCATAGTACCGTTCGTTCAAACCGATGCTGTGTCGTCAATTCTTTATCAAATCGTGCAATCTAAATTGCTAATTGTAGACGACGTGAAGACGCTCCAGATCCAATTTGAATCAAGTCATTTGCAGCTGTGAGCAGAACGCTATCAACGTTTGAAGCCGCTGTGCAGAAATCCGTCTGTGCTCTCTATCTTTCGTTTTAGGCACATTCAAGCCTATTGTGACTATAACAACTTACACACCTATCTGTCGAAACACTCAGAGTAAGTTCTCTGTCATTTGCTGCAGCGTGGATGTGTTGCCTTCCATAATGGAATTGGTGGGTCGTTGTACCCAAGAGCACCCACTGACTTCAATCAGTCTGGTGACTCGCACAATCAAAGGCAAACATTTTCCTATGCTTAAAGGATGGACGGTACTTGCCGCATGGGATAAGGGATATCACATGTGGTGGCCTGACAGCCGATCTTATGGGCGAGCAAAGCATAATGTTAGGGCATACTACCTCCCACCAATTCGCATTGTTGCATGCCCCATCAATTGGGGCAAGATGCAAAATCAGCTGATACACTATTTGTTGTACAGCTAGAGGAAACCACACAATCGTCTCCTGAGATCGAGGATTTTCCTCCTCAGATGAAGGCTCTGGCAGAGGACTTCAAGGAGGTTTTCGAACCGATTCCTGATGGACTCCTGTTGGTGCAACCCTACGGTTTGCATTCGGCTTGTTGTCCGTGTGCGTGCATGCGTGTGTGCATGGAATGGTATGAGGGCATGAAATAATATATATTTCATGTTTACAATAGTGTGTGTATGATGAAGCATGATTTTGAATGTGTGCGTCGAGTCAATAGCGAGTTATCGCTAGTCGCGTGTCACGTCGTCGTTTGTGTGTCGTGTGCGGTTTTCTATTTTGTCGTGTGTGGAACGTTCGGCGTGTCGCAGGTGTGCGCAGCAGACTTCCAAGAACTCAAGGAAGAATTTACCTTGAAGAACCAGAGCCTTGGTTTCAAGATTCAAGTTATTTCGAAGCTCTCCAAAAGGGTAAACTTTAAGATAGTGAGAATAGTTGCATTACTTTGTGTAGTGTAACATTTCTCTTGGTGTAGGCCCTTGTGGAGGGTAGTTTCGAGACCCTTCGTGGTTGGGGACAGTGTGGCACTGTTCCACATCACTGTACCTCGGCTCTTGGGGTTTGTAGGAGCTGGGAGTCATTCCCAACTCGTAACTCTTCCTATCTTGTGTTCTAAGACTATAGTGGCTGCCATAGTACCGTTCGTTCAAACCGACGCTGTGTCGTCAATTCTTTATCAAATCGTGCAATCTAAATTGCTAATTGTAGACGACGTGAAGACGCTCCAGATCCAATTTGAATCAAGTCATTTTCAGCTGTGAGCAGAACGCTATCAACGTTTGAAGCCGCTGTGCAGAAATCCGTCTGTGCTCTCTATCTTTCGTTTTAGGCACATTCAAGCCTATTGTGACTATAACAAGTGGTATCAGAGCCCCTTGGAGCAGTTTCGACAATGTCTGGACCTGAGGAAAGGGGTGGCAGAGTTGCTGGTGGCAGTGGAGAAGCCCAAGCTCAAGGCCAACCCCGTGATTCAGCCATGGCGCCCATGCAACCAAGTCTTGGCCCACCTAGGGATGAGCCTAGGGTGTTTGGGCTTGACAAATTCAACGGTGACAACTTTGCTGAATGGTCCTTCAAGATGGAGAACATCTTTGACCACTATGACCTGCTGGAGGTGATGGAAGGAACGGAGAAGCGCCCCGAGAACGACCCGGAGAAGAGCCCGTGGGTGCGGAAGAGCGCACAAGGCTATCTCCTACTTGGGCAAGCGTTGGGGAGCAGCCAGATCCGTCACATCAAACCATTCCAGCGTGAACCAGAGAAGGGACCAAAGGCATGGGTTGCTCTCAAGGGTGTACATGCTCCTGCAACAGCGGCGGTAGCGGTGGTGTTGGAACGGCAAATGGCGGCACTACGAATTGAAGAAGACGAAGCGGTTGAAGAAGGGGTGCAGAAATTCTTCGACTTGTTGACGCGGCTTGAGGGAGCTGATTTGAACTACAGTGAGCTCCAAAAGAAGACCAAGTTGCTGGCCTTACTCCCAGAGTCATGGTCCTCTCTCATCATCAACCTCAATCGTGACTTGCCCCACCTCTCGCTCGAAGACGTGAAGCGAGCGATCCTTCAAGAGGATTTCCGTCGCCGTGAGTTGGCGAGTGCGGATGGCGCCGGGGCAGCAAGCATCGGTCGTGGATATGGCCGTGGAAAGGGCAGAGGACGAGGAGGAGGAAGGTTTGGAGGCAGCAACTTCAACGGAGGCCGCGGGAGTAGCGGATACGGCAATGACAACAAGAACAACGGACGCGGTCGCGGACGGTTCGACGGCGAGTGTCATTTTTGCCACAAGAGCGGACACATGTGGCGCGATTGCTACAAACTCCCTGATGGATGGACTCCTGCTCAAGGCCAAGAGGGTAGAGGAGCAGGAGGAGGGAGAGGAAGAGGCCGTGGAGGCCGTGGCAGTCACGGAGGTGGTGCTGCAAGTATGAAGAGTGCCGGCAACGAGAGCGAGTCGAGGGACGATCGCTTCCCGGGTCAATTCTTCTTCGTGTCCACGCAAGCACCGGCTGGTCCAGAGAATGATGAAAGCTTTGAGGAGCCAGCAGCTGTGGGGAAGGTCACCCTACACTCCCTGGACTATTGGGTGATCGATAGCGGCGCTACCTATAGCATGACACCTCGTGCGGACTTGCTCATCGAACTTGAGCCGTCACCGGTGAAGCATGTGACATCGGCTTTGGGGCAGCGAGCAGAGGTGAAAGGCATGGGCAAGGCCATGTTCAAGGGTGCTGATGGGAAGATGGTGGGCCTCAAGAACGTGCTTTGGGTGCCCAACCTTGCTGCCAACCTGATTTCCGTGCGGCGGTTGCAAAAGGCCGGCATGGACACGAGCTCAAAGGGAGCTAAGACCTACACCGCGAGGCTTGGCGAGCGGATTCTTTGGGACCTTCACGAGGATAGGGATGTCTACAACGAGATGTGGCAAATCCCTGTGGTCCCCATGCCTAAGGAGAGGCAAGTGGCAGCAAGCATCAGCACCAAGGGTGAAGCGGTTGGTAGCGGCGATGGCGCGAACGGTCGCGCTAAGGAGATAAAGTCCAAGAAGTGCAATCTTGGAGGGACCAGCAAGCTCGGTGAACATGAGGAGAGTGGTGCAGCAGCTCAGAAGCAGCACAAGGGTGAGGAGAACCCCAAGGCAGCAGCGGAGGAGGAGTACGGAGAGAACATGTGGGGCACTATTGCGAGTGCGGCATTCTCCAATCCGACTTCGGCTACGGGGGAGTGTGATTGGCTCACCTTGCATCGGCGCATGGGGCATGTGGCCCTGCCCATCTTGCAGCAGCTAGTAAAGAACCAGATGGTTGCTGGCATACGTGTGAAGGGGGAGCCCGATGAGGTGCTTGGCTGCCCGACATGCATTCAAGCCAAGTTCACCCGGTTTCCGTTCCCTAGTTCGGAGGCAACGGCAAAGGCACCGCTTGATGAGGTGGTGATGGACGTGGTGGGCCCCCTGAAGCTTGGAGCTGCTGGAGCTGAGTATTTTCTCACCATTGTCGACGTCTACACCCGCATGACTTGGGTGTACGTGCTGGCCAAGAAGAGCGACGTGGCTGAAACGTTGAAGACGGATTGGTTCCCGATGGTGGAGCGGCAACAAGACCGTCTAGTCAAGTCAATCCGCACCGATCGAGGGGGAGAGTTCCTGAGCAAGGAGTTTGGGTTGTGGCTGAAGAAGAATGGTATTCGGCACTCCCTCACCATGCCATACTCCCCTGCAATGAACGGCATCGCCGAGCGAGCGAACCGCACAATCACGGAGGCGGCACGCGGGTTGCTCATTGAAGCCGGGCTACCCGACTATTTCTGGCCTGATGCGGTGCGGAGCGCGTGTGTGGCCAAGAACAGAGCCTTGACTCATGTGGGAGCAGACAAATGGGTGCCCTATGTGGAGTGGCTAGGAAGGAAGCCAAAGGTGGATATGCTTCGGGTGTTCGGGTGCATGTGCATGGCGCTCGTGCCTAAGCATCTTCGGCACAACAAGCTTGGTGCCAAGGCGGTGTGGGCCGTGCACTTGGGCATGGCTCAAAACAGCAAGGGATGGCTTCTTTGGGACCCATTCACCAAGAAGTTCTTGGTGAGCATGTCAAACATTATATATGTTGTGCTTGTTTAGGCTACAGTGGGTTAGTCTATAGGGGGTACACAATTCTAGGGTTAGGTACTTGTACTCATTTCACTGTTAGTTCGACCATTCCTGTTTGTTCATCTCAACATGGTATAGAGCAGGTCCTTCGCTAGGACCGTTTTTAGGGCCCACCACTACCTACCTACCTACCTACCTACTACGCCCTAGGGCGCCTCGTGCTTCACGGCCCACTAAGGCCCCGCGACCCGCCCCTTAGCGACCTACGCGCCGCCCCTTAAGGCCCCGTCGGCCCACGCGCTAGCCCCTTAGCGACCCCGTCGGCCCCGCGATCGCCCCTAACGGCCCCGTCGGCCTCGCGCTCACCTCCCTAGAGGCCCCCCGTCGGCCCCGCGCTCGCCCTTAGCGGCCCCTTACGGCCTCGCGCTCGCCCCTACAAGCCCCGAACGGCCCCGCGCTCGCCTTTAGCGGCCCCTTACGGCCCCGCGCTCGCCCCTAGAGGCCTCGAACGGCCCCGCGCTCGCCCCTAGAGGCCCTGAACGGCCCCGCCAGAACGAGCCGCACGAACCGAGCCGCCCAGCCCGAACCGAGCCGCCCAGCCCGAACCGAGCCGCCCAGCCCGAACCGAGCCGCGCCGCCCGAACCGAGCCGCGCCGCCCTACCTGAACCGAGCCGCGCCGCCCGTACTGGACGGAGCCGCCCTACCTGAGTCGCACTGCCTACTGTTTCTGGGGTGCACCTACTGCTATTACTGCTATTCTACTGTTACTCCTACTACTGCTATGGCTAGCCCTCCTGTGCTAGCTTTCGATACTGAGGGCCGCCCAGTGAGGTTCGAAACCTGGCTAGATGACCTACACCTCTTCCTACAGCTCACTGCCAAGGAGGACATCTCACTGTACGATCACGCCCTAGGCCATGCTACTGCTCCTGCTGCTACTGCTGACAGCACCACCCGCTCACAGTGGCAGACTCGTGACGCCCACGCTCGCTTCGCTATTCGCAACTCCCTGCCGATAGATGAGCGCGAGCACTTTGGGCAGCACAAGACTGCACAGGCACTGTACACTGCTGTCGTTGCCCGCTACTCCTCACCGGCCTCTGCCGCACTAGGCCGTCTCTCTCTTCCCTACCTGTTCCCCGACTTAGCCTGTTTCCACACAGTCGCTGACCTCATTACGCACCTCCGCACTAGTGAAGCTCGCTTCCGCGCCGCCATGCCTGATGAGTTCCTTGCCAAGAACCCACCCCCGCTCTGGCTCACTCTCTACCACCTAGTCACCCGCCTCCCTGACACTCTGCGCTCAGTCAGGGACCACTTCCTAGCTCGCTGCCCCACTGAGCTCACCATTACCCTCCTCGAGAAGGAACTCCTTGCAGCTGAGGCTAGCATAGTCGCTGTAGGTGCCTCTCGTGGCGACCCCCGTACCCCGTTCTTTGAGGGGTGTTCTCCTTCCCCCCTTCTTCCCTCTGTCGCCTAAGCTGCTGCTGTCGACCTCCTTGGTGCTGAGAAGGTCGTGACTGCGTCTGCTTTGAGCGGGCGCCGCAGCGGCAAGGGCAAAGGGGGCAAGGGCGGTGGCGGTGACAGCGGGGGAGGCGGTGGTGGGGGCGGTGGCGGTGGTGGGGGTGGTGGCGCAACTGGAGGGGCTAGTGGCAGCGGTGGGGGTGGTGGCGGCAGCGGCGGGGGAGGTGGCAGGGGCGGAGGCGGTGGTGGGGGTGGCAGTGGACGCGGCGGCGGCAGGGGTTGGGGTGGTCGAGGAGGTGGCAGCGGCGGTGGTGGTCGTGGAGGCGCTGGCGGTGGCCAGGGCCAGCAGCACACTCCGTCACCCCAGGAGGTCCGTGAGTGGTACTCTCAGCACGGGGGGGGGGGTGGCTTTAGCTGCACGTACGTCATTCGCACTGGTGACCGCACTGGTCAGCCGTGTGGGGGACCGCACGCCACACAGCGCTGCTTCGCTCGTCTCAACGACGCTTGGCGTGTTCAGTTCCCTCAGGCCACTGAGCTGCCCCGCTGGGTTGATCTCCTGAAGAAGGGGATTGATATCTATGCTCTAGACTTTGATGCTATTCTAACTGCTATGTATGTGATGTCTACTTGTGGAGAGGGTGCTGAGTACCTGTGTGTGCCGCCCGACCCGGGCATTAGGACTAGTGCGTCTGCCGCTCCAGGTACTCACGTGTCTGCTACCCCAGGTGCTGGTGAGGCAGCTGCTCTAGGTGCTTGTACGTCTGCCCCCCCTGGTACTGAGTCGACTGCAGCACTGCACACCTTCACGCTGGACTCAGGTGCTTCTCGCTGCTTCTTTCGTGACCGCACTGCCCTTGAGCCGCTTACTCGGCCAGTTGCTGTCTCCCTCGCTGACCCCTCTGGGGGTCCGGTCATTGCGACCTCCTCCACTGTCCTTCCCTGTCCTGCGGTCCTGTCGGGCACACTGTCAGGTCTCCACCTCCCCTCGTTCTCTACGAACTTGGTGGCAGGTTGTGCACTCCAGGACGGGGGTGTTCACCAGTTCACCCCTGCCTACGAGCGCGTGACACACTGCACGTGTGCTCGTACGGGCCGCCACTTGGCTACCTTCACACGGCAGCCGGGGTCGGACCTGTACACACTGACCACTGAGTCCCCTCAGGTCGCTGCGTCTGCGTCTGCGTCCGCGTCAGGTCAGCTCTCTGCCCCCTGCTCGTGTCGCTCTCTGGCGCACGAGACTGTCCTCTGGCACCACCGACTTGGTCACCCGTCTGTGCAGCGCCTTCGTGCCATGCACTCCCGGTACCTTGTCTCTGGTCTTCCCAGGGTCCTCCCTCCCCTCCCGCCCTCGCCTGCTCCTCCCTGCCTTCCCTGTGTCGAGGGGCGGCAGCGCGCCGCTCCTCACTCCTCCTCGTTTCCCCCGACTACTGCTCCCTTGCAGACGCTCCACATGGACGTGTGGGGCCCAGCCCGCGTCCGTGGTCAGGGTCAGGAGAGGTACTTCCTGATAGTTGTTGACGACTACTCGCGCTACACCACGGTCTTCCCCTTGCGCACCAAGGGTGAGGTCCCTGATGTCTTGATCCCTTGGATCCGCAGAGCCCGTCTCCAGCTCAGCGAGCGTTTTCACTCGGACTTTCCTGTCCTGCGCTTGCACTCTGACAGAGGTGGTGAGTTCTCCTCCGACCTCTTGGCAGCCTACTGTGCTGACCACGGCATTGAGCAGTCGTTCACGCTTCCGGCCTCTCCACAGCAGAATGGGGTTGCAGAGCGCCGCATTGGCCTGGTCATGGAGGTCGCCCGTACCTCCTTGATCCATGCGGCTGCCCCCCACTTTCTGTGGCCGTTTGCGGTCCGGTACGCTGCGCATCAGCTCAACCTCTGGCCCCGTGTCTCCTTGCCGGAGACCTCGCCCACACTGCTGTGGACGGGGGAGGTTGGCGATGCGTCGCGTTTCCGGGTCTGGGGATCTCGAGCTTTTGTCCGCGATACGTCTGCGGACAAGCTCTCCTCCCGTGCTGTTCCCTGCGTCTTCCTCGGCTTTGTCCCGGACGCACCTGGTTGGCAGTTTTACCACGCCACCTCGCGCCGAGTCTTGCCCTCTCAGGACGTCACTTTTGACGAGTCCGTCCCCTACTACCGCCTCTTCCCCTACCGCACTGCCCCGCTCCCCCCCCCGCCTCTCTTCCTCGCGCCAGATGCTGCTGTCGTAGACCCCCTCCCCCCTCAGGGTGCCGCTCCCTCAGGTGTGTCTCAGGTAGACCCGGTTGAGCCTGTTGAGGTAGCTGTCGACTCTCGTCCTGCTGCGGGTGCTGAGCCTGGGGGTGCGGAGCCTGGGGGTGCGGAGCCTGGGGGTGCTGAGCTTGGGGGTGCGGAGCTTGGGGGTACTGAGCCTGGGGGTGCTGAGCCTGGGGGTGCGGAGCTTGGGGGTACTGAGCCTGGGGGTGCTGAGGCTGGGGGTGCTGAGCCGCAGAGTCCGGAGTCTGGGGGTTCTGAGTCTGGAGGTCCTGAGCCTGAGAGTCCTACACCTGGAGGAGCCCTCTCCTCGGAGCAGCTGCGTGAGCGGTACTTACAGTACTGCAGCCTCAGGAGAGGTACCTCTGGGGCCAGGCGTCCTACTCGGACTGGTGCTAGTGCTTCTCCTCCTAGCCGGGAGCTCCCCTCCCGTGAGCGGATCCGTGAGTGGTACGTGCGCCGCTGCACTCTTCGGAGTGGCGCGCCTGGTGTCGCGGACCCCACTGCTGCCGTTGGAGCTGCTGCTGGTGCTGAGGACCCGGGCGTTGGAGCTGCTGCTGGTGCTGAGGACCCGGGCGTTGGAGCTGCTGCTGGTACTGCGGGCCCGGGCGTTGGAGCTACTGCTGGTTCTGAGGACCCTGGCGCTGGTGCTGCTGCTGGTGCTGTGGAGTCGGGCGTTGGAGCTGCTGCTGGTGCTGAGGACCCGGGAGTTGGAGCTGCTGCTGTTGCTGAGGACCCTGGTGCTGGTGTCTCTGCTGGTTCTGGAGTCGCTGCCCGACACCGGCCGTACTTCGTTCCGCTCCTTCAGCAGGTTCTTGGTCTCCCGCCTTCTCCCGGTCCTCCTCCTCCCTTCGAGTGTCCACAGCCTGTCCAGTCACAGTTACAGTTACAGCCCGCCTCCCCACTGCCTGCTCCTTCTCCCTACACTGGTCCTACTGGAGGTCTTGCTGAGCGTCGTGAGCCTGCGTCTCGCCCTGCGTCGCCTGTCCGTGCTGCTCGCACTAGTGGTCACAGTTCGCGTCAGCGTCCTCCTCCTGTCCCTGGCACGCACCGGATGTCTCTGCGTCCGTCCACTGCTCCTCTGCGTGCCCCTTTGCCTTCTCCTCCTGAGTCCTCTCTTCCTGCTCTTCCCGACCCGGAGTCGGACTCTCTTCGTGCTGCCAGTCCTACTGTCACGCGTCTCCTTGCTACTGTCGTTACTGACCCTTCCTTTGCGTCCACTGCTGCGTCTGCCCTAGTTGCTGAGCTCGTCGACTTTGCTGCTCGCTGTCGTCTAGACTACGCTGCTTGTCTTGTCGCTGAGTCTGAGTCTGTCTGTCCTCCGTCCGTCGGGGGTGAGTGTGCCCTTGGCACGGACGTCCTTGAGGACAGGCAGGAGGAGTTCCAGTGTTTGGCTGCTGCTTCACCTCATCTCGTGTCCGTACTGCTTACCCCTGAGGGAGACCCGGATGCACTTGACATCCCGACTCCGCGCTCTTACGCGGAGGCGATAGAGGGTCCCTACTCTTCTCAGTGGCAGGCAGCTATGGATGCAGAGATGGCTTCCTGGAAGTCCACAGGCACCTACGTTGACGCTGTCCCCCCTCCTGGGGCGAACATCGTCAGTGGCATGTGGATTTTCAGGGTGAAGCGGCCGCCGGGTTCTCCGCCTGTCTTCAAGGCGCGTTACGTGGCTCGTGGCTTCAGTCAGCGGCAGGGAGTTGACTACTTTCAGACCTTCTCTCCCACCCCGAAGATGACCACTCTTCGGGTACTGCTGCACGTAGCTGCTCACCGTGACTACGAGCTACACTCTCTTGACTTCAGCACTGCTTTCCTGCAGGGCAGCCTGCACGAGGAGATCTGGCTGCGCCGCCCACTTGGCTTCACTGGGACTTTTCCTCCTGGCACCCAGTGGAGCCTCCGGCGGCCAGTCTACGGTCTCCGCCAGGCACCGCGTGAGTGGCACGACACACTGAGGACTACGCTTGCGGCCCTTGGGTTTGCTCCCTCTACTGCCGACCCGTCGCTGTTTCTACGCACCGACACTTCTCTGCCGCCGTTCTACATCCTCGTGTACGTCGACGACTTGGTCTTTGCCACAGCTGACACTGCTGGACTCGCCTACGTGAAGTCCGAGCTGCAGAAGAGACACTCGTGCACAGACCTGGGTGAACTGCGCAGCTACCTTGGCTTGCAGATCACCCGGGACAGAGCACGCCGCACCATCACCCTGACTCAGTCACACATGGTGCAGCAGGTCCTTCAGCGCTTCGGCTTCACGTACTCCTCGCCTCAGGCCACTCCTCTGCCTACTCGCCATTCGCTCTCAGCTCTGCCTTCGGATGAGTCCGTAGAGTCGAGTGGCCCGTACCCAGAGCTTGTTGGCTGCCTCATGTACCTGATGACCTGCACGCGACCTGTCCTTGCATACCCTCTTAGCATTCTCGCACGCTATGTTGCTCCTGGGAGACACCGACCAGAGCACATGGCTGCAGCGAAGAGGGTGTTGCGCTACTTGTGCAGTACGTCGGGCATGGGGCTAGTGCTTGGAGGGCGGAGTCCAGTGGTCCTCACTGGTCACGCAGACGCTTCTTGGGCTGACGACCAGGCTACGCAGCGGTCGTCACAGGGTTACACCTTCAGCCTTGGTTCCGGCTCTGTTTCGTGGCGGGCTACTCGCTCGTCTTCTGTTCTCGGCTCCAGTTGTGAGGCTGAGATCTACGCAGGGGCCATGGCTGCTCAGGAGCTTCGCTGGCTTACCTACCTGCTGACCGACCTTGGAGAGCCGCCTCGTTCTCCTCCAGTCCTGTACGTAGACAACAAGGCCATGCTGGCCTTGTGTCGAGAGCAGAGACTGGAGCACAGAACAAAGCACATTGCTCTCCGCTACTTCCTTGCTCGTGAGCTACAGCAGCGTGGTCAGTTGCGGCTTACGTACGTGGCCTCTGAGGCCAACACTGCTGATGTCTTCACCAAGGCACTTGCGCCTTGTGATCATCAGCGCTTCTGTACCCAGCTGGGTCTTGTGCCTGTCTTGCCTCACTTGCTCACCTCTTGACCTTGGTTGTACTGTTACATATATATGTACCTGCTCTTGCTTGTCTAGCCTTATATATATATGTACTCCTGCATGTGAACTGGCCTTGTGGCCTTGAACTTGTGCTCGGAATGTGTGGTGACTTTGTGATCCACCCTGAGCTTGCTTTGCCTTGCTTTACTTGACTGGTCTTGTGACCCCTAGTTCTCCTCCACTTCGCCTATGGGGGTGTGTCAAACATTATATATGTTGTGCTTGTTTAGGCTACAGTGGGTTAGTCTATAGGGGGTACACAATTCTAGGGTTAGGTACTTGTACTCATTTCACTGTTAGTTCGACCATTCCTGTTTGTTCATCTCAACAGAGCAGGGACTGCAAGTTCATGGAAAACTTCATGTACAAGGATTGGAAGGCGGAGAATGAGGCGAAGATAGGCGTGCGGTTTGGGGAGGTGAAGAGTTCCGGTTTGGAGCATGTGGAGCTGCCTTTGGAGCTGAGCAGCGGCAGCACAACCACAAGGCAATCCTCCCTTGTGAATGGGGGAGAGGAGGCCAATGATGCAGAGGAAGAAGAGGAGGAGGTGCAGCAAGTGAGCGAGCGTGCACCGTCACTCCCTTCCCGTACTACGAGTGCTCCACGGATTCGAGCCACACCGCAGCAACGCCAAGGCCTTCAAGTCCCTGCAGCTGAGGAGGAAGGAAGGGGGAAGAGGAGAGTTCAACCCCCTAATAGGCTGACCTATGATGCGCCGGGAAAGCAGGGCAAGACAGCCCTGGCCGGAGCGGCAATGATGGTCGGAGACGACGAGGAGAGTGACTACGAGGAGTGTGCCTTCGCGTTCTTCTCTCCGGTGGAGATGCCGGGAGAACCAGCAACTCTCAAGGAGGCTTTGGAGAGTAGTGATGCTGAGGAGTGGAAGAAGGCCATGGAGAGTGAGCTGAAGAGCATCGAGGAGAATGACACGTTTGAATTGGTGGAGCTACCGGAGGGGCGTACGGCGATAACGTCCAAGTGGCTCTTCAAAATCAAGTCGGATGCCGACGGCAAGATCGAGCGCTACAAGTCTAGGCTTGTAGCCAAGGGGTACCAGCAGAAGGAGAAGGTGGACTTCAAGGAGCTGTTTGCCCCTGTGGTGAAGCCGACGACGCTGCGAACCCTATTCGCGGGAGCCGCCATCAAAGGATGGGTAGTAAAGCAAATGGACATCGTAACGGCATTCCTTAACGGCATCCTTGAGGAGGAGATTTTTTATGGCGCAGCCAGAGGGGTTTGATGATGGTAGTGGCAGAGTGTGGAAGCTGAAGAAGGCCCTCTATGGGCTGAAGCAGGCCCCTAGGCAATGGTACATGAAGCTGCGCGAAGTGTTGGAGGGGATCGGCTTCACTCCCTCAACGGCCGATCACTCCTTGTTCATGCTTGGCGAGGGGGAGCAGAGGAGTTTCATGGTGGTTTATGTGGATGACATCCTCATTTTCTCACCCTCTTCTGAACTTGTGAAGGAGGTGATGCTGAAGCTTCAAGACAAGTTCAAGTGCAAGGCCCTTGGTGACGTGAGCTTCTACCTTGGGCTCCACATCGAACGAGATGTGGAGAAGCGGTGCATGCGGGTGCATCAACGAAAGTACCTGGAGGCATTGGCTGCCAACTTTGGGCAGAGTGAAGGCCATGTGGCTACACCCTTTCCCTCTGGGTTCAAGTGTGTGAAGGGACCAGAGGAGGAGAGCGTTGGTGAAGAGGAGAGGCGCCGATTTCACTCGTTGGTGGGCAGCCTCATATATGCGGCGGTAAACACCCGACCGGACGTCGCGTTTGCTACCGGGCAGCTGGCTAGGGTTGTGCAATGCCCTAATGAGGAGCAGGTAGCAGCTGGAATGAGGGTGGCCAAGTATCTTGGCCAAACACCGACCGTTGGGCTGCAATACTCGGCGGCGGCACAAAGGCGCCAAAAGGGCGCGGATGGTGTTGAACCCGGGCGTTTGTTCCTCACCGCCTACTCGGATGCTTCATATGCATCAGAACCAGAGGACATGACAAGTGTGGGAGGCTTCATATGCTGTGTTGGTGGAGGCCCAACTGCTTGGGAGAGCAAGAAGCAGGTTGACCAAGCTTTGAGCTCGGTGGAGTCCGAGTACATGGCACTCTTCCGTGCCGTACGGGAGATTGTGTGGCAGCGGCGTTTGTTGGCTGAATTGGGGGAGGAGCAGCAAGGACCTACCCCACTGTACTGTGACAGCCAGGGTGCCATTGCTCTTGCTAAGAACCCTGTGTTGCATGGACTCACGAAGCACATGAGGGTGAAGTGGCATTGGACGAGGAGCATGGTAACCGCGGGTGAAGTTGAGTTGCACTATGTGAAGACGACAAGGCAGCCAGCTGACATGATGACCAAGAGGCTGGTGGAGCAGCAGCATTGGAAGTGTTGCAAGCTGGCTGGGATGGCTCTGAACTGAGAGAGCAAGATCCTAAGGCCAACAATCCGAGGGGGAGTTTGTTGGTGCAACCCTACGGTTTGCATTCGGCTTGTTGTCCGTGTGCGTGCATGCGTCTGTGCATGGAATGGTATGAGGGCATGAAATAATATATATTTCATGTTTACAATAGTGTGTGTATGATGAAGCATGATTTTGAATGTGTGCGTCGAGTCAATAGCGAGTTATCGCTAGTCGCGTGTCACGTCGTCGTTTGTGTGTCGTGTGCGGTTTTCTATTTTGTCGTGTGTGGAACGTTCGGCGTGTCGCAGGTGTGCGCAGCAGACTTCCAAGAACTCAAGGAAGAATTTACCTTGAAGAACCAGAGCCTTGGTTTCAAGATTCAAGTTATTTCGAAGCTCTCCAAAAGGGTAAACTTTAAGATAGTGAGAATAGTTGCATTACTTTGTGTAGTGTAACATTTCTCTTGGTGTAGGCCCTTGTGGAGGGTAGTTTCGAGACCCTTCGTGGTTGGGGACAGTGTGGCACTGTTCCACATCACTGTACCTCGGCTCTTGGGGTTTGTAGGAGCTGGGAGTCATTCCCAACTCGTAACTCTTCCTATCTTGTGTTCTAAGACTATAGTGGCTGCCATAGTACCGTTCGTTCAAACCGACGCTGTGTCGTCAATTCTTTATCAAATCGTGCAATCTAAATTGCTAATTGTAGACGACGTGAAGACGCTCCAGATCCAATTTGAATCAAGTCATTTGCAGCTGTGATCAGAACGCTATCAACGTTTGAAGCCGCTGTGCAGAAATCCATCTGTGCTCTCTATCTTTCGTTTTAGGCACATTCAAGCCTATTGTGACTATAACAACTCCCTCCAGACCGCGCTGTGTGTGTTATAGTCACAATAGGCTCAAATGTGCCTAAAACGAAAGATAGAGTGCACAGTCGGATTTCTGCACAGCGGCTTTAAACGCTCATAGCGATCTGGTCACAGCTGCAAATGACCTGATTCAAATTGGATCTGGAGCGTCCTAATGTCGCCTACATAGGCAATTTAGATCGCACGATTTCACCAAGTTCACGACACAGCGTTGGTTTGAACGAACGGCACTATGGCAGCCACTATAGTCTTAGAACACAAATTAGGAAGAGTTACGAGTTGGGAATGACTCCCAGCTCCTACAAACCCCAAGAGCCGAGGTACAGTGATGTGGAACAGTGCCACACTGTCCCCAACCACGAAGGGTCTCGAAACTACCCTTCACAAGGGCCTACACCAAGTGAAATGTTACACTACAGAAAGTAATGTAACGATTCTCAATATCTTGAAGTGTACCCTTTTTTCGCGGGCTTTGCGATCACTTGAGTCTTGAAACCAAGGCTCTGGTTCTTCACCATAAACTCATCCTTGAGTTCTTGATGGGTCTGCTGCACACACCTGCGACACGCCGAACGTTCGACAGACGACAAAATAGAAACCGCGCACGGGACACAAACGACCGCGTGACACGCGACTAGCGATGACTCGCTATTGACTCGACACACACATTCGACATCATGACTCAACATTCACACACTATTATAAGCATGAAATATATATTATCCCATGCCCTCATACCCTTCCATGCACACACGTGTGCAAGCACACGGACAACAAGCCGAGTGCAAACCGTAGGATTGCACCAACAGTGGGTCATACCATTCCTGTGGAGCCTAGAAAGGCACCACCGTTTTGACCTCTGTATCGCCTCAGTCCAGCTGAGTACGAAGAGGCTAAGCAACAAATCGAAGTTTTTCTGAAAAAGGGATGGATTGAACCCAGTGCATCACCATACGGAGCACCAATCTTGTTTGTTAACAAGACGGGCGGAGGTCTACGCATGTGCGTTGACTATCGCGCCTTGAACAATATCACAATTAAGAACGGATATCATTTGCCTCGCATTGAGGATCTGTTTGATCGTCTCCAGGGTGCCCAATGGTTTAGCGCATTGGACCTCGCACAGGGGTACCATCAGTTGCGTATCACCAATGACGATGTACCCAAAACAGCGTTTCGCACGCCGTTTGGGCATTTTCAATGGTGTGTGCTGAGCTTCGGCCTGACCAATGCACCGGCCTCTTTTCATCTGGCGATGAATGATGTCTTTCATGAGGCAATTGGTCAATACGTCCTGGTTTATCTCGACGATATATTGGTCTATTCCAAGACCGAAAAGGAGCACACAGAACACCTAAAATGGGTGTTAAACAAACTACGAGAGCATAAGTTCTACGCTCGCTTGTGGAAGTGTCACTTCTACAAATGCGAGTTAGAATATCTGGGACATCTCGTGGGGAACAGTGGATTGAAAGTTGATCCCAAGAAAGTGGTCACTGTTGAGAACTGGCCCGTTCCACAGGACGTGGGTCAAGTCAGGTCCTTTTCGGGCTTAGCCAATTATTTTCGCCGTTTCTTGGAAAATTATTCAACTAGTTGCCCCATTGACCGCACTTACTTGAAAAGGTACTGTGTGGGAATGGACCAGACAATGCCTAGAGGCATTTGAAGCGGCCAAACAAAAGTTGACCAATGCTCCCGTTCTGGTATTACCAGGTCCAACAAAACCCTACGATGTAGTCACAGACGCCTCAACGGTAGGGATTGGTGCAGTCCTCCTACAAGAAGGACGCCCTGTGGCATACGAGAGTAGAAAGCTCTCCCCGGCAGAGGAGCGCTATACGACTTCCGAACAAGAACTGTTGGCAGTCGTACATGCGCTACGAACATGGGGATGTTACTTGGAAGGTGTGGACTTTGTTGTCACAACTGACCATTGTCCAAACACCTACTTTTCCAGCCAAGCCACCCTCACTCGTCGTCAAGCCCGATGGGCTAAGCTCCTTAGAAGACAGCCGATAGGGGCAGCAAACGGGCTTGAGGACACCGAACATGCTGCCGTCTTTGCAGCTACTTTGGTATCCTCGCTGTTGCTCGAGTGAGTGAGATTACCTTCAGTGGTTTTCTGAAACGAATCCGCGCAGGCTATCAGATTGATTCCTGGTTTCAGAATCCACAGAATAAGAAGGATCTCTCGTAGGAGCATGAGCTCTGGTGGCATGGAAAAGAAATTGTAGTACCACATGTGGGGAACCTGCGGAATGACATCTTACAAGAAGTGCATGCCAGTAAATACAGTGGACACCTCGGAGTTAAGAAAACCCGATGGGCATTGTCTGACGTATACTGGTGGCCAGGGTTGGTCAATGAAGTCCAGCAGTTTGTTACACGTTGCGACACGTGTGCACGTAATAAACCGAGCATACAAAAACCCGGTGGTTTGCTTCAACCGCTCGAAATCCCTGACGAACCTTGGGAGAGTGTATCAATGGATTTCATCACTGATCTCCCTAAAACACGAGATGGTCATACAGCGATCCTCGTCTTCGTGGATCGTTTGACCAAGATGGTGCACTTCGTGCCTACAACCACAGACGTATCAGCAGCAGATACGGCTAAGTTGTTTGTTGCGCATGTTTTCCGTTTACATGGTTTGCCCCGTGTGCTAGTGTCTGACCGAGACCCTCGTTTTACAAGCCGTTTCTAGCAGACGAGGTCATTCGTCTGCATTCCACCCTCTAACGGATGGGCAGACCGAGCGCACAAATCGCACTCTTGAACAAATGCTTCTTTCGTTTATTGGCCTAACACAGTATGATTGGGATGAGCTGTTGCCAGTCGTGGAATTTGTTGTCAACAACTCAGTGCATGAAAGCACCCACGAAAAACCCTTCATCTTAAATTTTGGTCGGCACCCCACAACACCTGCTACGCATGGGGTCAGTGGCTTGAAAATTCCAGCCGCTAAGGACTTTATTGGCAAGCAGAAAGAAGCGCTTAAGTCTGCTCGTCGTTGGTTGCAACTTGCCCAACAACGCCAAAAGTCTTATGCCGACATGAAACGCCGGGACGTCTCTTTTCAAGAGGGAGACAAAGTTTTGTTGAGTACGTAAAACATTTGACTCAAATTACCTGGGGCGCGAAAGCTGTTTTCCTCGTTGGATTGGGCCATTCGAGGTCATCAAGCGGGTTGGGGCGGTGGCTTATAAGCTTAAGCTACCAGACACCTTGCAGATTCACAATGTCTTCCATGGGTCTCTGTTAAACAAGTATGTTGCCGACGGCACATACTTACCACCACCAACCATCGTCCTGGGTGAGGAACTATATTATGAAGTCGAGCGTGTGCTGATGCACCGTGGTCGACAACGCGGCCGTAAAACAAAACGTGAGTTCCTCATTAAGTGGAAAGGCTACGGGCCTGAACACAATTCTTGGGAGCCAGAGGAACACTTGACTAAAACAGCAGTTCAAGCTTACATGGAAGACTTGGCTCTCCGAGCAGCCCCACAGCCACTGGATGGTGTTGACCCTGGCCGTAATGTGGTGCGTTGTGCTCGCAGCACTCGCCCCAAGAAGCACTCCAAGGCAACGGGGACGTTGCCAACAGGAGGGGGAGGAGTGTAACGCATCGCCTTCCTACCCTACGAACAATCCTAGCTATGACTCTCTAAAGCGCTACCTACGTAAGGTAGCGACTTACGGGAAGAGAAGGTTGGAGGAGATGAAGGGTGATTGGTCCACAATTGTGGACAACCACCCACTAAAAGACAAGCATGGTTGGGAACCAACCCAACCTCCACATTGGTTGGAATTCCAACCAATAGCAATTGAACATTTCTGTTACATGTTACAACATGTAACAAAACAGTCCTTATTACAATTGTTTTGCTCTCATTGGTTGCAAATCCAACCATTGTGTCACCTAAGCAAGCTCACCCCTAGGAGCTCCTTGCCCTTGTTGCCATGGAGGAAGTGGAGCTCCCCAAGGAGGTCTAGGAGGGGTGCGAGCTAACCAGGCCCATTCTCAACTCCCAACTTCCAATGAACCAAAATGGAAATGGGATTTTCTCTCTAAGTACAAGACTTTTCCCTCACAAGTGCTCTATGCTCCAACTACTCTCTTGGTGAAGCTACTCCATCACTCTCAAAGCTTCAATTACCAAGTCTTCAAGACTTATAAGCCTATTATAGACCCTTTTGTGGGCATTGGTTATAAGCCCGGGTCTTCATTGTTTCTTTATAAGCCTGTGTTACACCCACCGTCAGATCCCGCCCCCCCACCGTCAGAACCCGCCCCCTACCGTTAAAAACCGCCCCCCCACCGTCAGAAACCGCCTCCCACTTTCAGATGCCACCCCACCCCCGACTCCAGCTCCATTTCCAGCGAGAGGCGGAGGAGGTGGGGTGTTGGTCCGTGCGGGACGGGTCGGGTGGGGGGGGGGGGGGGGGGGGGGGGGGGGGGGGGTGGCAACCTATGGGGTCGAGGTGGCGGGGTTGGCGGCTCATGGGAGGGGGAGTGGCGGGGTTGGAGGCTCATGGCGGGGGAAGGATTGGGGGAAAGGGGGTGGTGGGCGGATGTCAGCAGCACCGCCAGCGCCAGCAGCACCTGCTGCCGCCCAACACTGCCTCACGGTGGGGGTGGAGTGTTAAGATTAGAGTTGCAGCCATGGGTAGTGAGAGTGGTAGAAGAGACTGTATTAAAAAGAGTGTCGAGCTACATTTGAAGAGAAGAATTGAAAACCCTAATTGAACTTAAGGTTTGTTCAGTAAAGGAACAAGCCCCAAAATGAACCTTCACTGAACCTGAAATGAAACAAAGTCGAAAACTGGCCAGAAATTTAATGCCAGAAATACATGCAGAGCGGAAACTAGCCTACTCCAACATGGAATGTGCGGGGATGGCTGGAGTGCCAGCTGCAGCATCACCCGCCTCCTCACCTCCTCCTCCTCCGCTGCTGCTGCTGTAGGGGGCGGTTTAGGGGGTGGCGTGAGTCCAGCTGCAGCATCAGCCGCCACTTCCTCCTCTCACCCCGTGCCTCCTGTGCCTCCCATGCGTTCACTGCCGTCTCGTGCCACCCGTACCTTGCTGTCCGCCATGCCACCCATACTTTGCTGTCCGCCCGTGCCACCCGTACCTTGCTGTCCGCCCGTGCCACCCGTACCTTGCTGTCCGCCCTTGCCACCGGTACCTTGCTGCCCGCCCTTGCCACCGGTACCTTGCTGCCCGCACCCGTGCCTCCCATTCATTCGGTCCTGCCCGTTCCCGTGGCTCCCATGTCTTGCTGTCGGCCATGTCTCCTGTACCTCCCGTACGTTCACTGCCGTCCCGTGCCACCCGACGTTGCTGTCCGCCCGTGCCTCCCATTCCGCATGTGTTCCCCGTGCTTGGCCCGTGCCCGTGTTGCTGCCCGTGTCCATTCGTGCCTCATCCCGTGCCTTGCTGCCAGTATTCGTTCGTGCCTCCCATTGCTACTTATATCCGTTCGTGCCTCTTGTGCTGCCCGTACCCATTTGTTCTTCCCGTGCTGCCCGAGTCCGTTCGTGTTTCCCGTTGCTTCCCGTATTCATTCATGCCTCATCCTGTGCATTGCCGTGGTATTCCTCGTGTAGCTGCTGCCCTGTCTGCCGTGTCTCTTACGCCGCCTAGCTTAGGCTTACACAAACGCTTACGCCCGTGTTGCTGCCCGTGTCCTACGTCGTGCTGCCCGTGTCCTACTCGTGCCCCACCCGTGGTATGCCTCGTGTAGCTGCTGCCCGGTCCGTCGTGTCTCTTACGCCGCCTAGCTTACGCTTACTCTTACGCTTATGGCTCCTCTCCCCTTCAGCACGCACACCAGCACCTGCTGCGGGGCGTTCAACCACAGCCGGGCACCTGTTTCCACCGCGGTGGTCCAGCTGCTGCTCGGTGCCTGCTGCTCATCGGGCCCCCTTGCTGGTGTTCCCACGCCCGGTGAGGGGGGTTTCCAGGTGTACCCCTTCAGGGGGTGTTGTTACACTAGCTCCTGCTGCATGCAGTTATGGGGTGTGTTAGAATATATATCATTCTATATAACTCCATGTAGTTCTAGTTGTAGTGTAGTTATGCAGTTTCCTATAGGTGGAGAACCTTTCTTTTGTTTTTTTCTATATGTACCTTGTGTGCTATAGTGAAGTCACTCATTCCCAAATTTTCTTGGTGAGAACTCTCTCAACATGATTGGCCTAGGCTCCAAGCCTAGGCCCTTAGTAAACCCCAGTTCCTGCGTTAAGTTCATACGTTAACAGTTAGTCGTACTGGACGGTGCGTTGTTGTACGCGAACTCCAGCATCGTGAGTGAGTTTTCCAAGCGAGCGGGGTCGAGGTAGTTCGTGCAGATGAGCTGCCCCCATGGTCTGATTGGTCCGCTCAGTTTTCCCGTCGGTTTGTGGGTGGTAGGTCGACGAGGACTATAGACGCGTGCCGTACTGCGCACATGTTTCCTCCAAAACTTCGACGGTCGCTGACGATTGCAGACGGGGTTTCGTGAAGTCGCACAACCGTTGAGAAGAACAGGTGCGCAGTTTCTTCCGAAGTGATTGTCATGCAACAGGGGGCGATGTGTGCCATTTTCGTGAGGCGATCGACGACGACGAGTATAGCGTCGTTGAAGGACGCGCCAGCTGGTAGCCCCGTGACAAAATCCATTGTCACCTGTTGCCACGGTCGTTCGGGTGGCTCAAGGGGCTGCAGCAGGCCGGCTGGGCGCTGACATGTTGACTTGATGACTTGGCACATTCTACATGAAGACACATAACGCTGCACGTCAGATGAAGAGTCAGGCCAATAATATTGACGGTGTAGTATTTTCTGCGTCTTGTTTACTCCGGAATGTCCAGAGAGATTGCAATCGTGGACCTCCTGGATTAGCAGTTCGCGTAGTAGGCGGTAAGCGGGTACCGAAATCCAGACCGTTCCAGCCATTAGGTAATATTCTCCTCTCCGCGTCGTCGCCTGCTGGTGACTACCAGTCGTGAAGAACGGGTCCGTCGTGTAGCCGTGGGTGAATGGCTCCGAAAGGAGCGGGTTAAAATGGGTGATTAATACTGCAGCGGATTGAACTGTCGGGCGGGTCAGGGGTGTCGGCAATGTTATTAGCCCCTTTTTGTAGGTGATGCATTAGTTAAATTGGGACTCCATGTAATTGAGCCACCAGATTTGTCATGGGTTGAGGTTGGGTTGCGCGCGGAGGTAATGTAGCAATTTGCGGTCTGTGTGAACGGTGACGTCGTCGCCCGTGCAGGTAGCAGCGCCTCCATGTCACCTCTCTGTCGCCTTCCCGTCACCTCCCCGTCACCTCCCTGTTGCATCCCCATCCTCTCCCCGTCGCCTCCCATAACCTACGCATCGCCTCCCCATCCCCTCACCGTCGCCTCCCCGTCGCCTCCCCCGTCCGCCATCCCCGTCGCCTTCCCGTCACCTCCCCATCACCTCCCCGTCGCATCCCCGTCCCGTCCCCGTCGCCTACCCGTCGCCTCCCCGTCACCTTCCCGTCGTCTCCTCTTCGCCTTCCCGTAACCTCCCCGTGCCTCCTCGTCTACCCCCCCCCCCCCCCCTACGTCACCCGCGCCCAGTCCTCCACCCGCACCCGGTACGTCACTCACTACCCCCGCACCCAGTCCGCCACCCGTACCCCGCACATGGTCTGCCGACCGCACCCCGCACCCAGTCCACCACCCAGCACCCTGTATGCTACCCGCACCCCGCAACCCTCAGGCTCCCCGCACCCAGTGAGGCAACCCACGTCCCCCCCAGATAGAAGGCCCTGCAGCCTTCCCGTCACCTCCCCGTCACCTCCCTGTCGCATCCCCGTCCTCTCCCTGTCGCCTCCCCATAACCTACGCGTCGCCTCCCCCATCCCCTCACCGTCGCCTCCCGTCGCCTCCCCGTCGCCTTCCCGTCACTCCCCATCCACCTCCCCGTCGCATCCCCGTCCCGTCCCCGTCGCCTACCCGTCGCCGTCCCCGTCACCTTCCCGTCGCATCCCCTTCGCCTTCCCGTAACCTCCCCGTTGCCTCCTCGTCTACCCCCCCCCCCCCCAACCCCCTACGTCACCCGCAGCCCAGTCCTCCACCCGCACCCGGTACTTCACTCACTCCCCGCACCCAGTCCGCCACCCGTACCCCGCACCTGGTCTGCCGACCGCACCCAGTCCACCACCTAGCACCCTGTATGCTACCCGCACCCCGCAACCCTCAGGCTCCCGCACCCAGTGAAGCAACCCACGTCCCCCCCAGTTAGAAGGCCTGCAGCCCCCAACTAGAAGGCTCTGCAGCCCCAGCTAGAAGGTCCCGCGCCCCCCCAGCTAGAAGGCCCCGCGGGCCCCCAGCTAGAAGGCCTCACGGCCCCCACCTAGAAGGACCCGCGCCCCCCTCAGCTAGAGGCCCTACGCCCCCTCCTCCCCCCTCCCCCCCCCCCTCCCCCGAGTACACACCCAACACCCCGTCCGCACTAGACCACTACCCGATCGTACCCGACTGCTCCTAGCTGCTCGACCGTTTCTAGCTCCTGCCATGGCGTTCGCTAGAGTTATGCAGTAGAAGGGCCAGCCGTAGCGACAGCACCTGCAGCACTCCTGGCGGGGGACCTGAGGGTCCAGGAGTACCGGCCCTTGCAGTGGCTCAGCCAGCCGTTGGCGCGACGTCGGTCCCTGTGGGTACTCGATCCTGACTGGCCCTGGTGCTGGCACTACGTGCTGGCGTCCTGGCCCTCTGGCACCACCACAATAGGTCCACCCGTCCTTCCCACATCCCAGTAGGATGGTACGTCACCGTCAGGTCACAGGTCCTCCCAGAGTCTCTCGCCCTGCTTCCCCGCTCGCCTGCACCGCATGCACCCCTCGCGTCGAGTGGCGGCAGCGCGCTGCCCCTCACTCCTCCTCGTTCCCCCCCACCACGGCTCCCTTACAGACCCTTCACTTGGACTTCTGGGTGTTATAGTTTGTTTGTTTAGTCTAGGTGTTACACTGAGTTATGCTGCAGAAAGTACAACCCCTTTAGAGTTTGCTATATGTTTCCTTGTACTGCTTGTTGCTACTCATTCATTCTTCCGTTCTTACTATGACATTATATAGAGCTTAGTTCGTTCCAACGGGCCCACCACCCCGCGCCTCGGCCATTAGCGGCCCGTAGCGCCCTCGCCGCCCCGTTGGCTCATTCATTTTAGGGTTTCGCTCGTAAGCCGCCCGTGCGCCATCCGTTTGACGTCCGTTCTCCTCCTGTTCGCCACTAGTTCGCCGCCCGTCACCCGCTACCGCGCCCCGTTGCCTAGGCTGCCCCGTCGCCCGTCTCCTAGGTCGCACCACGTCACCCCGTCTTCCCAGGTCGCGCCCCGTCACCCCTTCACCTCGTCACCCCCGTAGCCTTGTCATTCCGTCACCCGTCACCCCATTTCGTCGCCCCTTAGAGGCCCCAGCGGGCCCCATTTCATCGTCCCTTAGAGGCCCCCGCATGCCCCGTTTCGACGCCCCTTAGAGGCCCCGCGGGCCCCGTTTTGTCGCTCCTTAGAGGCCCCCCGCGGGCCCCGTTTCGTCGCCCCTTAGAGGCCCCCACGGGCCCCGTTTTGTCGCCCCTTAGAGCCCCCCGCGGGCCCCATTTGTCGCCCTTAGAGGCTCCCGCGGGCCCCGTTTCGTCGCCCCTTAGAGCCCCCCGTGGGCCCCGTTTCGTCGCCCCCTTAGAGCCCCCCCAAGGGCCCCGTTTCGTCGCCACTTAGAGGCCCCGCAGGCCCCGTTTTGTCGCCCCTTAGAGGGCCCCGCGGGCCCCGTTTCGTTGCCCCTTCGAGGCCCCGCTGGCCACGGGCAGACACAAGCAGCTGCCAGAAGGCCCCCACGGCCTTAGCTAGAAGCCCCGGGGGCATGAGCTAGAAGGCCCCACATCCTCCCAGCTAAAAGCCCCCGCCCCACCCCCCACTCCCACCCCCCCCCGCTCGGGCCGTCTCTAGCTCCCACCATGGCGGCCCCTAGAGTTCTGCCCCCTGCCCTCCACAGCAGTTTCATTCGGGTAAGCTTAGGAAGAAGTGTGTTCGGTAAGCTTAGGAAGAAGTCCACCGTGGTCCATGCCGTGCCTGTCGCACCGATATCTCACGTTTCCCACTTGCATCAGATAGTTCTTGAGAGTTGGCCCCGCGCGTTGATCTCCTGAGCACCTAGCGAGTACTTCTACTCGCAGCGCGGTGGCAGAACTCCCTCGCCCTTCTCCCCATGATTCACTCGCTCCTCATGGCCGCCTTCCATCCGTTCCTCTCTCCTTGGCCCTTTCCATTCCTTCCCTGGCCTCTCGGGCCCGTTCCGCGCCATAACGCCAAACTTCTGCCCTCCATTCTGCTCTCCTGCTGATTCCATCTCGTCTCGCTGGCGCCTCTCCCTCGGGCCCCTCCACTCCTCTGCCTGCTCCCATTGTCAAAGCTGGCGAGTTGTACGCCTTCTTCCATCCTCCTTGGCTCGTCTCGTGCCGTCGCTTGTCTTTCCGGCGAAGGTGACCACGCGTCTTCCCTCCTGCCACGCTGTCGGTGGTGCTCTGGTGAGCGCTTCTCTCTCTGCTAGCGGCGCCTGTCTGGCGACCGGGACCCACCGCTAGTCCTCCTTTCTCGCTGCCTATCTCGGCCAGGCGAGCGTGCTCCGCCGCTGCGCGTCCCCTTGCTGCTGACCATGCCGCTCCTGTGACCTGGGCTCCTTCTCCTGCGTCTCCCTTCCTGACGCCAGTATCGATCAGGTGAGCGTGGCTCATCCTCCCATTTTCCTCCGCGTGTCTGACGCCGATCCGGCGAACGTGAGCCGCCGCCGCTCCAGCCTCCAGGCTTCTGATGCCTATCGGGCGAGCGAGAGTCGCCTACTCGCCGCCCTCTGCGCCGCCGATCCTCTTCTGGCGTGCGCGAACCGTTCCGCCCTCCCTTTACCACGATGTCTTGCAGCCGGGAAGTGCGGGTGCTCTCATCCTGGTCCCTTCGTTCCTGTTGAAGTGAATCCTCCGCGCGGTACCCTTCCCCGCAGCTGATGTCTCGCCCGCGCGAGTCCTTCCGCCTGGACATCTATCCCTCGGCCACCGCCTGGCTCGCGCCAGTGTTATTGGTCCGCCTATGCGGGTTCGGGCCTCGCCAGTTCCAGCTGCTGGGTCGTCTCCGTCGTTTTCCTCGCTCGGCGCCCATCGACCTGCAGCTCTCGGTTCTCATCGTCCGCTTCCGCATCCTCCTCGTGGGCCGCCTCCTTCTCCGTGATCGGCACCAATGTCTCCTCCTCGGCCGGGGGGAAGCCCTCAAAGCCTTGCTAACGGCCCCTGTCATCATAGCGTTGTCCCCGCCCTTTCCGACGAGCGGAACATTCCGCGTCACGGCTCCGCTCTCGTCTCCAGTCCTGCGGGGTCTCGCTCTCAGCCACGCCACCTCCGTCCATGCCCACGGCGTACCCTCCACCGCTCGCCGTCCTAAACTCGTCGATCCTTCCTCCCGTCGGTCCCTTGCGATGGAAACGCGGTCTGCCTTGCGGCGATCGCGTCCAGGGATCGCCCCCGCTCGCGCGACGGTTTGCGTCGCTGCCGTTCCTCCTCACGGCGACTGAATATCCCTACCCCAGCGCAGCTCGTACTTTCCATGGCTGCTTGCTTACGCTTGTCTTCTGTTATGAGAGAGATTGATCCCTCACCCCACAGGTTCCTTCTTAGTGGTGTGCCACTGAATGCTAGAGTTTAGAGTGACAGCCTTCACTTGTCCGAGAGAATAACAGAAATCAAGCATCGAGTGGGTGAGTGTGAGTGGCCTTACTTGGCCCAACCCCATGCTGCACATTTCCCAATGTGCTGCTCGGGGTTGCGATTTGGTTTCCCATTTCGCCCCTCGGTGCTTTCCCCCGTAATCCAACCGTCCCTTTTCAGTTTCCCCCTTCTTTAGCTATTACAACAGTCACTACACTACATTCTACGCCCCATACTAGTGTTGCTGTGTATGCATAAAGTGCACATACGCTTACACACTATACTACCTCCTACACCCTTATACTACCGTTACTGCATTTACGTAAAGTGCATATGCGGTGACAGATGGCCATTCCCACCGCAAACTCAGTTCAGTGCCCACTGATACATCGAAGTCCTTCGACTATGAGATTCCACACTTCTTTCTAATTCTGGTCTCCTGCTCTCCTCCCGGCAGTAGATTCAGTTCTATGGGTGTTCGGGTGCAAGGCATCCATTTTGGTTCCCCTCCTTCTGCCGTCATCACCAACATTTCCTTCGCCACCTACCTTTCTGGGGCCATCAGCCCCAGCCTTTCAGCCATCCCTTTGTCCAGCATCACACTCTGCGCTCCCGTGTCTATAACAGCAGTTTTCACCTTCACCCCTTCCACTTCCATCGCTCCTCCTTCCATCAGTAGCACTGAGGTCTGACACGCAACCTTTCTTGTGGATGGCGTGCTGGCGGCTGCTCCTGCGCTGGCCCCTCTGGTTATTGTCCCTTCTTTCGTTCCTTCATGCCATGCTCCTGCCTCCCATCCTTCCCTCCGCTTCTCATCCCCATCTCCTCCCTTCCCCTCCACGCCATGGGGCACACTGCACATCCTGTTCCACCACCTCTCCTTCCTCATCCCTGGCGTACATCCCTGCCTTAGCCTCCCATTTTGGTCCCAAGGCTTGCAGTTGAGACTGCAGTCTGCTAATCTGCCGCTGCAGCTCCTCTGGGTTTCTCCTTGCCCCTCCCTCCCTCTAGTAGCATTCCTTAGCCTCGTGTCCTCTCTTCCCACAGATCTCGCATCTTGCTGCATCAGGACATTCTCACCTTCGATGGCCTGGCTTCCTGCAGCCACCACAGTTCTTGTAGTCCTTACAAATGTGCCCCGCCTGTCCGCACCTGTGGCACGTCCGTGTGTCAGCTCTTGCTTCCCCCGAATGTCTGACCTCCAGCTTTCTTGAGGTATCATCGCTGCCGCCCAGGTCGGCTTGCGGCTTCTCTCTATGGCTTCGGTAAATATGCTTTGTACTTCCTCTGTGCGAGCT
Organism: Closterium sp. Naga37s-1; assembly: GCA_947471745.1. Lineage (NCBI taxonomy): Eukaryota > Viridiplantae > Streptophyta > Zygnematophyceae > Desmidiales > Closteriaceae > Closterium > Closterium sp. Naga37s-1. The sequence goes on along the minus strand of CANJKZ010000926.1, from coordinate 1,108 downwards.
CCACCTTGCTAACTCAACACTTTATCCAGTGTCACGTCTGCTCCCAACTCATATACCCTCATCCTCATCCGCCCCCAACGCCTCATCTAGGCCCCCCAAAGCTTGTTGATGAAGAGACTGCTGTCCGAGCACTTTCACGTCCTCTGGCACGTTGATCGGTCGGTTGTAGTACATCACCAGTGACTCTGCTGCCCTCTTTTGAAGTCTTGAAACTCCCTTATTCGCTCCGCCGTGTGCCCTGGAAACTGCCGCTGTAGTCGCTCAAGAAATTCTCCGTGGGTTCCTCCCCATATTTTCCTACCCTCCATACCAGCTCATCCATCCTCATCCGGTACAACGTCGTTGTCTCCCCTTCCAGCGTGTTTGATAAGCTCAAGAAGAAGTATACCGGGTCCATGCCGTCCCGGTCACACTGATACTTCACGTTTCCCACTTGCATCAGATAGTTCTTGAGCGAGGGGGCCCTAACCGTTGATCTCCCAAGAACCTGGCCGGCACTTTCCACTCGCGGTGCCGTGGCCGCGCTCACCCTCGCCCCTTCCCCCAAGATTCGATCGCTCCTCTTGACTGTCTCCCCTACGTTCCCCTTTCCTTGGCTCTCTCCATGCCTTCCCTGGCTTCTTGGGCTCGTTCTGCGCCATACGCCAAACTCCCGCTCTTCGTTCTACTCCCGCCGGTTCCATCTCGTCTCACTGTGCAGATTCCTAGGGCTCCTTCGTCCTTCTGTATGCCCCCATTGCCGAGCTGGCGAGCGGTACGCCCTCTCCCATTCCTCCGTCGTGTCTCGCGTGGTCATGCCTCTCTGGCGAGGGTGGACATTCGTTCGTCTCTTTTCAACGCTTCCGGCGGCCAACTGGCGAGCGCCTCTCCTCGTCACGTCTCCCTTCCTACTGGCGGCGCAAGTCGGGCGAGCGTGACTCGCGACTAGGCCTTCTCTCCTGCTGCTTCTGCTGACGAGGCGAGCGCGATCCACACTCACTGCGTCGTCCTTCCTGCTGCCAATGCTGCCCGAGACCCCGTGCCTCGCCTCCCTCCTAGCTACGGATGGCGATTGGGCGAGCGTGGCTCGCCCTCATCGCCTTCCTCCACACGGTTGACGCCGATCCGC